>JAJPUD010008178.1:0-40098 GCA_023553655.1 Myrmecobius fasciatus | reverse complement strand
TTCTTTCTTTCTTTCTTTCTTTCTTTCTTTCTTTCTTTCTTTCTTTCCTTCTTTCTTTCTTTCTCCTTTTTCTTTCTTTCTCCCAATATAGAAATGTATTTTGCTTGAAAATTCATATTTGTAATGAGTATTTATTCTCATTTGAGTGGAGGGATTTGAGGTGGGAAGATAAGAAGATGGATTTTTACTGATTGGAAAAGATACACAAATTGTTTTTGTTTTAAAATTTTTAATAATCATTTTTTCTAATTTTGTGTAAAAACAATTTCAACATTTAATTAAAAAATAGTTCCAAATTATTTTTCTCTTTTCCCCCTGAGATATTAAGCAAATTGACATATATTATATATATATACAATCATGCAAAAAATTTTGTCATATTATAAAAGAAAACAGAACCAAAAAGAAAAAACATGAAAAAGTGAAAAATAGAATGCTTCTGTCTGCATTTACACTTCATCAGTTCTTTCTCTCGAGATGGATAGCATTTTTCATCATGAATCCTTCTGAAAAGTTTTGGCTCATTGAAAAAATACATATAATTAAAAAGAAAAAAAAAAGATTGCATCTGAGGCAGGATTTAAATTTAAAGTTGATTCCAAGCCCAGAATTTTTAACTACTGTGGTTGGGGAAAAGTTAAGGAAAAAATCATTTAAATTTCAAAGGTCACTGGAAAGGATGACAGATTTCCAGTCAGTCTTAGAAATCAGGAAGTAGCCCTAGTCTCTTAAACCTTACCAGTGTGGTGGTAGTAGGAATATTCATATGTTATGAAAATACCTCTTAGCTGCTTTTAGACAATGGTCCATATCCGGTAACATTAGTTTGATTGAGGAATTCTTCTGATCACCTGGTCACTTAAGAGCATAGAGTTCTTTTCTTTTCCCTAATTACTTTTATCATCATTAGCTCCAGCATTGTTGTGGATGTAGTTTGTGATCTCTTGAAGTAAAGGGTCCAGTCATCTTAATTTTCCTTTCACTAGGGAAGTTCTTGGCCAATTTGCCTAAGAGTAATATAGGTTGTTAAATAATTATTGCTTGGCTTTCAGATGAAGGATGTTGCTGAACTCAATAAATGACTTCCAAGGGATAATAGAGAACAGGGGAAACCTTTTCCAGACTGAGTAGTCATAGGAATAAGGGTGTCGTTGAATCCTAATAATCATTCCCTCTTCCACTCCAACCCAGTCTTTTCCCAGAGAGCTTAACTATTCTGTGGTCTTGGTGTCTTTAAAACCATATGTTTATAGTTGGTGAGACTCATCAGAGAAAAGGAGAATTATGTTGATTATAGCTTATTGTAAATCTTTTATAGTTTTGGGTTTTTTTTTTTTTTTTACTATCTTTGGAGTAAAATAAAATCTCATTCCCAATGTATTATTTTCCTGAGTGCTTTCATAGGACTTTGTGACTCTTTGTTCTACAACTATGGAGACCTTGTTGTTGCTGTTGTTATTCAGTTATTTCAGCCATGTGACCCCATTTGGGGCTTGCTTGTCAAAAATGCTGAAGTGGTTTGCCATTTCCTTCTCCAGCTCATTTTGCAGATGAGGAAACTGAGGAAAAATGCCCAGGGTCACATAGTAAGTATCTGAAGCTTTGTACTTAAATCTTCCTGTCCCCAGGACTGGTGTTTTATCTATTACATTATTTAGCTGCCCCCTAGCAGACCTAAAATTTAAAAAAAAATTGTGGCAAAAATGAAGGAGAAAAAAAGCAATTTTTGAAGAACACTCCAATCTAATCTATAACCCAGAGTTTGGTACATGGGGGTTTACAGATATAAGAAGAGAGAATAATGATGTTAATAACCCTAATTATGCAATTATTCTTGGCAGTTGTCAAGGGGATTTGAGTATCTCATCGATGTAGAACTCAGTAGAAGCATATGTACAAAAGACATAGAATTTGATCCTGTTAATTGTATCCTTCAAGAGGACCCAAAACTGTATAAGATAAGTAACTAAAATCTACTTTGAATAATTAACAATTCTTGGTCAGTCAATTGAAATTTATAAAGTCTCTACTATGTGCTAGGTATTACATAAAATGTTTTGGTAGGAGAATATTTTTAACTTGTGGCTTGGAAGAGATCCTAGGTTCATTGGTATAGAACTAGAAGGCATCTCAGAGATCACCTAGCCTAACCTCATTTCATAGATGAGAAAATAATTTTCCCAGCATTAAGATACAAAATCAGGATTTGAACTGAGGACCCCTAACTCCAAACCTAGTGCTCTTTTTTTGACCAAATTTAATGAAACCTCAAGATCAGAAACTGCCTGGAATAAGGGAAGTCGTTATTTGACAAAGTCTCTAAAGCAACTAATGGCTTTCAAACTACTTCCCTAGCTGTGGAACTCATTGTAATAATAAGTGATGGTGCCCAGATTAAACCATCTGGGTAAGAGGCTGTCAAGGAGCCATTCCACCCACTAAAGTAGATATCTTTATATTTGCTTTTTTTTTCCTAAGTTTTCTCTTTTTTTTCTCTTTCTCAGGTAATCAACTGTACATTTTTTGTTTTTGCTGTACCTTGGAATGGACAATATGAATTGAGGAGCAATAACTGTACTGATATTTAGCTACGTTCCTGTGAGTAGCTGCAGAGTCAGGTTTCCCTTTGATCCTCTTCAATTTCCTTAAAAAAAAAAAAAAAAAGGAAAGAGAATAGAAAATCACCACAAACAAGCAGAAGGAAAAAGAAAGCCAAGCTCCCCCTATGTACCTTTGGGACCACCAATTGATTCTCCTTTTTCTTTGTCTATGAGCTACCTTCCATGTATCTCAGTTCATAGTGATAAGAAAATCTTTAAATAAATCATAATAAAAACAATAGTAATTGACCACAAAGATATGAACAGACAATTTTCAGATGAAGAAATTAAAGCCATTTCTAGTCATATGAAAAAATATTCGAAATCACTATTGATTAAAGAAATGCACATTAAGACAACTTTGAGATACCAATTCACACCTTTCAGATTGGCTAAGATGACAGGAAAAGATAAAGATAAATGTTGGAGGGCATGTGGGAAAATTGGAACACTAATGAATTGTTAGTGGAGTTGTGAACTGATGCAATCATTCTGGAGTGCAATTTGGAACTATACCCAAAGGGCTATAAAACCGCATACCCTTTGATCCAGCAGTATCTTTATTGGATCTGTACCCCAAAGAGATCATAAAAGAAGGAAAAGGACCCACATCTCAAAAATGTTTGTAGCAGCCTTTTTATTGTAGTGGCAAGGAACTGGAAATTGAATGGACGCCCATCATTTGGGGAGTGGCTAAATAAGCTATGGTATATGAATATAATAGAATATTATTATTCTATAAGAAATGATAAATAGACTTATTTCAGAAAATCCTAGAAAGATTTACATGAATTGATTCTAAATGAAGTGAGCAGAACCAAAAGAATATTTACACAGTAACAACAAGATTATGTGTTGAATCAGTTGTGATAGACTTGGCTCTTTTCCACAATAAGGTGATTCAAGCCAATTCCTATAGACTTGTGATAGAAAGTGATATATATATATATAATATACATACACACATATGTATATATATGTATATATAAAATAATGGACCACATACTTTATCAGTGCCTATAATTCCCACTTGTAAGAAATTCATAAGAATTGATAGGTAGTGTTTATAAAAGTACTTGATACTCCCAACAACTCTGGAAGGTTATTGCTGGTATTAAGCCCACTTTACAGATGAGGAAATTGAATCAGACATAGATTAAATGACTTTCCTAGGGCCATAAAATTGATATATTTCCAAAACAAGATTTGAACTCAGGTCTCTCCTAACTCCAGGTTCAGAATTCTATACACTTCACCTAGTTGTTTTAAATAGTAAACTTACAGATAACCTTTCAGTCTTTGAAAGGGTATATAGTAGAAGGGAAGTAAAATTTTGCAAAATTAAGGCATTTTTGCTTACTCATCAACCTAGAAATTTCAAATTTTTGACCCTCCTGTAACATCTCAGATATGCATATTTAAAGATTCACAGAATTTCATTGTTGGAAAGTATTTTTGTGGCTGTCCTAACCTAATACTCAAAACAATTCTAATTAAAATATACATCTAAATTAGTTATTAGTCTCTGTTTGATGATCTCCCATAATAGAGAATTTACCATCACCAAAGGCATAACATGACATTTTTGGTTAGATTTGTTAGGCAGGTTAAATTTAGCTCAAATACAAATTTTCCTCTTTGTGATTTCCCATATTCATTCTGTACTATAAGGTAAGGCCAAAGAAAACAGATCTAATCCCTCTTTAACATGACAATCTTCAATATAATCCATCATATTCTCCTTTAGTCTTCTCTTCTCCAAGGTAATCATCCCAGTTCCTTAATTAATCTCCATATGGCATAGACTCAAGGCCCTTGATCATTTTATTTGCATCCCTTTGATTATTCTCTAGAATGCCTTTCATGAATTGTTGTGTCCAGAGTTGAACAGAACATATTACTTAGATGTGGCTTGACCAGGGCATATCTTATTTTTGAAAGCTAAATCTCTTTCATAATATGGCCGAAAATCACATTAGTATCTTTGGCTGCCATATGATATTTTGACTAAAATTGAATTTGCTAAAGAACACTAAAAGAATTTTCAGATCTTTTTCAGACAAACTACTGTCTAACTATAATCCTCCATTTGTGAAGTTTACTTATTGAACTCAAAGTTTTAAGAAGTTAACTTTTTTATTGGTCTTACAGCCTCAAGTCTCTCACTAATAATCATGGGGTATGGAGGTGCAGAAATACTGAATCCCCAAAATATATTGGGGTTCCAGGACTCTCCCTGTACAGACCACCAAATGTTGGGGTTAAACTCAATATATATATATATATATATATATATATATATATATATATATATATATATATATATATATATATATTAGGATTTGGGGCTGGTATAATGAGGTGTCAAAAGAATTGTAGGCTTAGACTATCTCCAAATCAAAAGGCAAAGATTTTCTTCAGCTATTGACAGTGGGTCATTTTTCAAAAGAAATTTTTATCCAATAACAAACAAAGATTTGGGCGAAGTTCCCTGACAGAACTTACCTTAACAAGGGGGAAGATACCATAAAGTGGAGCTAAATTCCTAAAGAACTTGCTGTTAAACCCACAAAGAAGTGGGGGACAAGTAGGTTTGATGGTTGACATCTTAGGTTAGCCTACTAATTGGACTGGGTAATGATAATTTTGGGATCATGTCGGGTCATGATAATTTTGTCAAAGCAAGAAATTTCAAGGAATTACAAAATAATTCTGTCAATGTTTTTTCTTGATTGCTTCAAGGAGTATCTATAAGAATTCAATTAAGTAGGACCCCCAGCAACAAAGATCCACTTAAATTCCACATAAATTCAACAAAAGCTTTCTACTGTCAATTCCCCTCCCTACTTTATTCACTCTATCACTACAATTCATTCTCCAAGGCCACTGCCAAAGTTATTTCCCTAAGGCACAGATGTTATCATGAATCCCACTATTCAAATTTCAGTAACTTGGTGTTACCTCCAGGATAAAATATAAAACAATCTGTTTGCCATTTAAAGGACTTGGCAACCTGGATCCTTCCTACCTTTCCAACTTTCTAATAAGTTATTCTTCTCTATGTACACTATAATATAACAATAAATATTGGGGTTTTTTGGTTGTCTTTCAACATCCCCTGATTCTCTGCCTTGTTACCTCCTCTGCCTAGAATGCCTTCCTTTCTCCCTTCCACCTACTGGCTTTCCTAACTCCCTTTAAGATTCAGCTGAAATCATTGCCTTACAGACTGAAGCTTTCGTCTTTTTCTCTTTTTTGTTGTTCAGTAAGTCATGAAACCTTTTGATATATCGAGGCAATGCTAAATCTAAAAGCTATAGAAGAATTGTTGGTATCCATGCAGAGAGATGATATATACATACAGAAATCCTCAAACTGATGAATTCACCAAAATGCAAACAAAAAAAGCTTATTAGAAGTAAGCAGTAAGTTACCATAACTCCCACACAGTCAACTCTAAACAACCACAAAAACCTAGAATAGCAAAAAGACGAGATAAAACAATCTTTTAACCTAAGAAACTTAGTAAAATCAGTAAGAAAGGTCTGGCTCAGATAAAAAAGGAATGGAATCCATTACTGAAAGTGTAATAAGGTAGCAGCAAGCTCTACCTCAGCAAACCAACAGGAAAACCTGAATCCTCGTGTGATGGAATAGGCAAATACCCACACCAGGATCCCCCTACCCCACATGCCTGAGCTCCAGCTCCCAGAACCATCACCTGTTTCAGTAGAGCCTCAGGAAGGCAAGTAACTTCCATTGGCCAAAGTTCCATGCACTTTCATAGAGGCCTGGGGAAATGGAGAAACACCCCATTTGCCTCAACACACACCAGCCATCAGTACTAAGACTATTGCTCAGTACCACGTAAACTGCCCAGATCTCTATGGCTTTCAGAATACCATTCATTCCCCCACCCCACCTCTGCACCAGACATGAGGGTCTCCCATGGGCTTCAAGGCAACCTCAATGCAGCATCATGTAAATAGTAAGGGCCTGCAGCCCCTGGATCAAGAAACCTGAGTCAGTGCCCCTTCCATCCTGGGATCAGAGCTCAAATTTAAAAGAAAGGGGAAAAGGCTAAAAAAAAGCAAAAAATAAATTTAAAAAAAGAATCTAACCATAGAAAAGTATTATGGTGCCATGGAAGATCAAGACACAAGCTCAAAAGAACACCACGGTGTCAAAACACATATGAACAAAAGCCCAAAACAAGATGGGAAGTAGTTTTAAATCCAGAAAGAACTCATGGAAGAGCTCAAAAAGGAGCTTAAAAACCATATGAAAGAGGTAGGAGAAAAATTGGGAAAATAAATGAGAGTGATACAAGAGAAAAATGAAAAAAGAGTCAAAAACTTGGAAAAAGAAAGGAATTGCTCAAGTAGAATTGATGAAATGGAAAAAGAGATACAAAACTAGAATAAATGATTCCAGACAATTCCAGTAGATTTGTTTTAGAAATGACATCTACAACCAGAGAAAGAACTATAAAGACTGAATGCAGATAGAAGCACAGTATTTCTATTTTTTTAAAAATTCTTTTTGGGGGCAGCTAGGTGGCACAGTGGATAGAGCACCAGCCCTGAAGTCAGGAGGACCTGATTTCAAATCTGGTCTCAGACACTTAACATTCCCTAGCTGTGTGACCCTGGGCAAGTCACTTAACCCCAATTGCCTCAGTAAAAAGAAAAAAAATTCTTTTTGTTCTGACTTTTCTTTCACAACATGACTAATATGAATGTTATTTTACTTGATTTTGCATATATAATCTATATCAGATTGTTTGCTGTCTTGAGGAGGGAGAAGGGAATGAATAGAGGAATAGAGGGAGAAAAATTTGGAACTCAAAATCTTACAAAAATGAATGTTGAAAAGTATCTTTACATGTAATTGGGAAAAAAATGAAATAGTATCAAGTGAAAAAATACAGTAAAGAAAACATTTCCTTAAAATTACATTTGGTCAAATGGAAAAGGAAGTACAAAACTAACTGAGGAAAACAATTCTTTAAAAGTTAGAACTGGGCAAGTGGAAGCTAATGATTTTATGAGATACCAAGAATCATTCAAAAAAGATTCAAAAGACTGAAGAAATAGAAGAAAGTGTAAAATAACCTCATTGGAAAAACAACTGACCTGGAAGATATATGCAGAAGAGACAATGTCAGAATCATTGTACTACCTGAATGCCATAATCAAAAGGAGGATCAAGACATCTTTCAAGAAATTTTCAAGAAAAACTGTCTTTATATTCTGGAACCAGAGGAAAAAATAGAATTGAAAGAATCCACTAATCACTTCAGGAAAGAGATCCCAAAATAAAAACTCCAAGGAATATTATAGCCAAATTCCAGAACAATCAGGTTAAGGAAAAAGTACTGCAAGTGACCAGAAAGAAATCATTCAAATAGCAGGGAACCACAATCAGAATTACACAGGACTTAGCAGCTGCAACATTAAAGGATAAGAAGTAATAGAATGTGATACTCTGGTGGGACTAGGACTATAACCAAGAATTACTTACCCAGCAATATTAAGCATAATACTTCAGGGGAAAAATAGTTATTCAATGAAATAAAAGAATTTTAAGTTTTCATGAATAAAGAGAATACTAGAATTGAACAAAAAATGATCTCCAAATATCAAGAACCAAGAGAAATCCTAACGTAAAAAAGGAGAAAAAACACATAGGAAATTCAGTGGAGCTGAACTGTTTAATTCCTACAAGTGAAGATGTTACTTGTAATTCTTTAAAAATTGTGTCATTAATAGTATAGAGTATAGTTAGATGGAATATACATAGGCAGAGTATGGGTATAAGATGAAAGGGATTACATAAAAATTAATTAAGGGATGAAAAAGAGAAGTCAGAAGGAAGGGAGAGAGAGAATGGTAAATTATTTCACATGACAAGGTGAAGAAAACCTTTTTATAGGAAAAAGAAAGATAGGAGGTTGAGCAAGGAGTACCACTTGAACCTTACTTTCATCAATAGTGGTTGCAAGAGGAATAATATACAAAATCAGTTGAATGTAGAAATCTATCTTACCCAACAGGAAAGAATGAGGGACAGAGATTAAGAAAAAGAATCAGTGGGGAGGGAACTAACAGAAGACAAGGCAGATCAGGAAATCCAGTAGACAGAAGCAAAACACAGGTTTGGAGAGAAAAGGTGAAAGGTGAAAAAAGATAAATAGGAGGAAAAAATAGAATGGAAGGTAATACACAGTAATCATAAATGTGAATGTGAAAGGGATGAACTCTCCCATAAAATGGAATGGAATAACAAATGGGAGCCAAAAACAGAATTCTACAGTATGTTGTTTATAAGAAACACACTTGAAGTAAAGAGAGACACACTAATTAAAAATAAAAGAATGGAATGGAATTAATTATGCTTTAACTGAAGTTTAAAAAAAAAACAACAGGGAAAACAATCCTAATTTCAAACAAAGCAAAAAAAAAAAAAACCAAAAAAACAAAAACAAAAACAAAATCCAGACCTAATTAAAAGAGATAAGGAAGGAAACTACATCTTGCTAAAAGGTGCCAGACAATGAAGTAACATCCCTACTAAAGCTATATGCATCAAGTGGTAGAGTATACAATTTTTTAAATATTTTATTTGATTTTATTTTTTAAAAATTTAGCATAAAACCTATCTTTTAAATAGATACCACATATCTTATATAAAGTTCTGTTGAGCTTTGAAATGTTCATAGACTACTATAGAAAATTTTTAAATATCATAAATGTATGATTATGATCCTCAGAATACTGACATCGTAAGTGCAGCAGTAGACTAATGCATTTAGATCAATTTTCTAGAAGATGGGTAAGATGTATAAAAAGAATTTCAGACCTTAGCATATATTATGCCTTATTTACATAAACAACCATAAAAATACTTTTAAAATGGACTTTTACATTGTAGTTTTCCAACTTGTAGCCTTTCAGAAACATTTTCCTAGTTTTTTTCATTTTAATAACGTATAGTATACAAATTCTTAAAGGAGAAATAAAACAAGTTTCAATTTCATGACCAAATAAGACATATAAAACATTATGAAATGCAAAATAGATCACTTTGATTATATTAATTTAAAAAGCTTTTGCACAAACAAAACCAATGCAACCAAGACTAGAAGGAAAGCAGAAAACTGGGATATAATCTTCACAGCAAGTGTCTCTGAAGACGGCCTCATTTCTCAAATATATAGAGAACTGAGTGAAATTTATAAAAATATAAGCTATTCCCCAATTGAAAAAATGCCAAAATATATGAACATTGCAGTTTTAAGATGAAAAAATCAAAGTTATCTATACGTACATGAAGAAGTGCTCTAAATCACTTTGGTACCACCTCACACCTATCAGATTGGTTAATATGATAGAAAAGGAAAATGATAAATGTTGAATGAAAAAAAGGGACAATTGGGGACACTAATATACTCATGGTGGAGTTGTGAACTAATCTAATCATTCTGGAGAGCAATTTGAAATGATGCTGAAAGAGCAACCAACTGTGCATACCCTTTGATGCAGAAATACCACTATTAAGTCTATATCCACAAGAGATCATAAAAAGGGGGAAAGGACCTACATATGCAAATATATTTATAGCAGCCCTTTTTCTGCTGTCAAAAGAATGAAAATGGAGGAGATACCCGTCATTTGGGGAATAGCTGAACAAGCTGTGGTATAAGGATGTTATGAATAAGCAAATTTCAGGAAAAAAAATCTTGAAAGACTTACATGAACTGACTCAAAATGAAATCAGCAAAAACAGGCAAACATACAGTCAGCAACATTGTGTGATGATCAAACTATGAATGAGTCAGCTCTTCACAGCAACACAATTATCTAAGACAATCCCAGTGGACTCATAAAGGAAAATGCTATCCATATCCAGTTAAATCAAAGAAGTATAATTTTTTCATGGTTTTTCCCCCATTTTGATCTATTTCTTTTACAATTTTGACTGTCCCATATTAATTACATTTTGTTTTAACTTGGTAAAAGATATCATTCCTTGCCTTATTTCTTTCTTACCTAACCTTAATCACTGAATGGGTGGTTGTCACAATCTAATTGAGACCTGTTAAAAACCTTAGCTTAAGAAAGCCAAGGTCTTCTACTACATCTTATCTATATATGGCCATTGGATCCAGATCGTTTCAGAGGAGAAAGTATGGCTGGTGATCTTGCCCAGCTCTCCCTCACTGAAATCCAAATCACTTGCATGTCATTGTATCACTTCCCTGATGTCATGGTCTTCTTCAGAAGTGAAGAACATACAACAGTAGCAATAATATGAAAATATAATTTACATGATAGTACATGTACAACCTCTATCAAATTACCATTTTGGAAAGAAGGGAAGGGAGGGAAAAAAATTTGGAATTCAAAATTTTGTAAAAATGAATGCTAAAAATTGTCTACAGGTAATGGAGAAAAAAATACTATTAAAATAAAAAAATAATTATTTCCCTTTGAGTTTATAAAAGAAAAATGGAAGAAAGCTTATTAAAGAATCATTTCTAATTACTGGCTCTTCTCTAGGACTAGAATCTGGAAAATGAGGGGAGGAATTGCCATGTGGTAGATCTCAGTAGTTGCTCTCTTTGGCTTTTAGAATAAAATATATCTTCCTCTATAATCCAGCTCTAACCTAATTTCTAGATTCATTTCATGTTACTACTCCTTTTATATACCGTGCAGTTCAGCTGTTTTAGTAGCTGAAATTCACATTTCATGTCTTGCTTCCATACCTGTAATGGATTCATTTCTTATCTCCACCATTTAGACTCACTTCCTTCAAGGCTTAGCTTCTGTGGGAAGTCTTTCCTGATTCATCCTGCTGTTTGGCTTTTCTCCCTCTCCAAATTACCTTGTGTATAATTAATTATCTGACTTTGTGGCCAAGTAGAACATACTCTTATTTTGGTTTTGTTTGCTTTTTCCCTAATTTAGTCCCTAGTATATCTCCTTAGATCATAGTAAGTGTTTAAAAATGCTTGTAGACAAGAGCAACAAAAGAGAGTAGGAAAAGATCCAAGAAAACAAAGATAATGAAGATGGAAAGGTACCTATTATGTGCCCCATACTATGCTAATTCATTTTTTTTATTGTATTGTATATTTTTTGTTAAACATTTTCTAATTACATTTTATTTATTTGAATAATATTTTATTTTTTCTAATTACATATAAAAGCAATTTTTAACATTCATTTTTTAATATAAAATTTTGAGTTTCAAAATTTTCTCCCTCCCTGTCTCCCCAGATGATAATCAGTTTGATTATGTATTTTTTGTTTACAAATCTTATCTCATTTGATATTCACAATTCTCTAAGGTATATGCTATTATTATCATCATTTTATTGTTGAGAAACTGAGACAGAGATTAAGTGAAATTTGCTCAGGGTCATACTTCCAGTAAGTATCTGAGGCCAGATTTGAATTCAGTCTACTGTACTACCAGCTGATTCAGTCTTCTTAATAAGAATTGGGAAGCAAAATTTATAGGTCATTGAAGATATCCGAGTAAATAAATTATCTTTAATTACCTACTTAAGAAATCTTATATATACTGACATCTAAATTACTATACTCTGGTCTAACCAAGGCTACCGTGGAAGTGAAAGGGGGTAGAAAGAATAAAGCATTTGGATTTGTTTTGTTTTGAAAAAGAAGAAGCAAATTATAAAAAATATAAAGCCCAATAGATTAAAAGGGACTATAAATCTTAAACAGGGTTGAATCATGGGCCTTGATCTGGAGGAAAATGATTAATCAAATAGGGTTAAGAAGAGGTATCAGAGAAAGGATTGTAGTGAACGGAACAGAAATGTGACAGCTCCTAATAACTCCTTTGATGAAATTCATAGCAAAATGTTACATATTCTTGTTCATAGTCATTCTGCACTTTTATTTGCTTTTGATCTTGACAACATAGAGTGAGGTTTGCTATTCCCCTTAGGGTTCTAGGAGCATCCAGAGGGGTTTGAGAGGATTTTTTCTGTATATTAGCTTGAGCTCTGATAAGCTACATTCCACCCTTACCTTAGGTGCCATTGATTAGCATCCCAGTTCAATCAAACAATTAACATCAATTAGCTCTTAGAAAGTGCATTTACTTTGAAGATATAAGAAGGAAAATTACACCAATATTTCCCCCCAACCTTGAAGGGGTAATAATCTTTGATATATCCCCTTAGCTGCTGAGGAGAATGGGCTCCCACAAAGTACCATTTCTATAAATCATTGGTTCTACTAAGTTCATGGTCAGATGCAGCATGACTACTATGTAGGTCCTCATCTCTCCTGTCCCGAAGCTGGGTTCCTAAGAGCACCTCTTGTTCCTTGGGAGTATCAATGTTGAGTTGTCTATGAGATTCCAGGAGATCAAATGCCAGGATTCCAGAATGGCAGAGATTGACTCTCACAACCTTTTAAAATTCACAGGGTCAGAATCTCTAATTTCTTTCTTTAAAATGAAAAAAAAAATGTCAAGGCAAAAAAACTGAACCCCATTTTTATGGACCATATATCAGTCTCAGAGGAAAAATTGCCTGATTTTTCATTGGATGATCACCATAAAAGGTATCAAAGGAGTGAGGAGCATCAATCTTCATGACTCTGGCCATTAGTCCATTTTGAGTACAATTAATTCCCAATCATTGGAAAAGGATTCTCCTAACAGAATAGTTAAAAGACAAGAACAAATTGTAGAATGGCTACACGTGCCAAAGACTCACCATGCCTTTGAATTTCATATTATCACAGCCTTTCCCACATAGGGAAACACAGTCAGAGGAGTTCTGAACAAATAGCCATCCTCGTTACAATAATATTCTCAAAATCTCATTGTACCTCCCCTCATAAATAATGCCATATGTTTCAATGCAAAGCTGTACAATTCTAGCCTCCTAACTCACAGTAAGAGACAATGTAAGTCAATTTTTTTTTTATGACAAATAGAATGGATTTCCTGAGTGGAGAAGATCAGCAGGAAGAGAGGGGAAGAAGAGAAAGTGAAGATCTCTTTGCAAAAGTATCCAAATCTCTATTTTTATGAAAATTAACTTAAATGATTCAACAGCAAATATTTATTATTTTCCTACAACATACAAAGTACATGCTAAGATTCTGGGGGTAACAAAAATGAAACTCAATGTCTTCAAGGATCTTTTTCCCAGCATTTTTTTTTTTTATTGGCAGTTTGTTGCAGGTTGTTCTCAAGCCCTTATCACAGTCCAGCTAGCTGGAAACCTCATTAGGTGAACTCAGATTAACTTTACTGGCAAGATGGATTTTAAAAACAAAATGTTTATGAGGATTAAACCAATCAGCAAAGGAAGAAAGAAACAGGCTCATACATTCCTGGGGAATTAACATTGACTCTCCCAATCTCCTCTAAACCCTTTAGATCACAGGACAGGGATGAGATACAGTGGACAGCAGAGGAAAAACAATAGCTCCCTAACTCGTGATCCCCTCCAGTGAGAAGCACCCTGAGGTGTCCCAGTCCTGTGGAGTGCCTACAATTCCTCCCTTAAAATTGTTTGGGTATCAATGGAGAATGTAGGTTATCCACTCATTATTTTCTTATCATTTCCTTCTTCAGCTTATTTTATAGATGAGAAAACTGAGGCAAATAGAATTTAACTGACCTGTCCAGGATTACACTACTGAGGCCAAATTTGAAGTCAGGCTTTTCTTTCTCTAAGCCCAGTGCTCTATCCACTAAGTTGCCCAGCTGCCTCCCGTAGAAGTCTATGGACTTTGTAAATGTCATGAAACTTCTTCCAGATTCCCACTAGAAAATTCATTATTTAGAGGGCACCATTGTTTCTGAATAGGCATACCTATTTACTTTCATAAGGTTCAGTCATCTTTCCTACAATTTGGGGGGCCTTTGTTTTTTTATATTGGTATCCCCAGGATTTGGCACAGTGTTTGGTATCAAGTAAGCATTTGTTCATTCATCACACAGTGAATGAATGTATATTTTAACAATATATCAGTTTTAATTTCTAATGTGATAAATATAGAGAGCTATGATTCATAAACAAAACCTCTTTTGGATACTCTATAATTTTGAGAATATAAAAAAGATGACTTTTAAAAAAAACTGCCTAGAAATGACATAGCTCTGGCTTTTTTTCCTCTTAGACCAGCTGATGTGTAATGGATTCCTTTTTGATATACTTCAAAGGTAGCAGAGTCTTTTGATGATCAAATAAGATCATTTAAAACACTTTGCAAACTTCTAATTGCTACATAAATGTGAAGCAGTATTATTTTTTAAAAATTAGACAATACTGGGAAATGTTAATTTCTGAACTTATTAAATTAAGATATTTAGGGTTAGATGGCTTGGTAACTGTGTATTTTAAGCCACCAATCAAGTTACATCCATGAATGTTAATTAGACGGTTACCCCATGGTTGTCATGTACTTAGCCAACAACTGTCTTTCCTCTTGAAAGAGTTCCATTTATGCTAAGTTTCTTGGTGGCAACCTGGGTGCCAAGTTTCATGAACTCAGCCAAATTTCCATTTCTTCACTGAAAGTTAGTTATTTTGAGATTAACTTCAAATGTGCAAAGCTGAAGATAGTTTGAAAATCTCAGCCTGGAAAATCTATTACCAAGGTAACATTCTCCTATGGGAATTCTAATGAGTTGGCTTAGAATGTTTTTCTCCACTTTCTCCAACCCCTTTTTAATTTTCTGAACACTGGGGCTATTCTTGGTCAAGCAAAGGCCTTTATAATTCCCAGGCTAACAATACAAGGTACTTCAATCAAAATATAAGAACTATGAATAGGGCTATGGAAATCTCTATCACATTTTGCCTCAAAATCTATTTTCAGAGTTGTGAACTTCAGGACTAAAATGTTCTCCTGAAAAGGGTAAAATGAAGTAGTTTATACTCACTTAGGTTGGAAAGAGTCACATGTTAGAGAAATATAATTTTTCTTCTAAATGGACCATGAAATAATTTCAAATGACCAAGGGATGAAGGAATGACATGAAAATAAAGTAATCAAAAATCCTGGTGAATCACAAGCATGATATTGATTCATATTGATTAAATAATCAATATTTTAGGCTGGATAGCCTAAATAGGAGGATACTTTATCATAATTTTTTCTTACAAATAATAGCTTAATTCCAGGGTGTAATTTAGAGTGACAAAATTTATCTTCTGTGGATTTTATCGTTTTCTTTAAATCATCTATTCCTCAAAATGCCCATAAGATACTTAACATAGTATTATTATTATTGAAAATATCCATACAATAGCTAATATTTACAAGATAAAACAAATCCATGCAAATATAATCATACTAATGGAATCGAACTGAATAGTAATCCATACTAATGTACTGACCCTTGTATCAGAGATTCTTTCATGATAGGAAGAGCCTTATTTATGTTTTGTATCTTCCCTGAATCTCTTGGCTCATAGCCTGCATCCAGGAAACCTGGGACAATGGATGTTTGGGATCCTCTTCCTCATTAATATAATGAAAGCTGTTGTCCTTACGTAAATTTGTAATTCAGAATATCAGTTCAAGTCAATTCAATATATATTTATTACCTACAAATTATTGTGCTAGGTATGATGATTTCATTATAGAATTAAAGTTTTATTTTTTAAAAAAAGCTTGAAATAGGAAATCTCAAATAGGCAACCTTTATTATTTTTAAATAATAGCTTTTTATTTTCAAAGTATATGCAAAGGTAGTTTTCAACATTCACCCTTACAAAATCTTATGTTCCAATTTTTTTCTCCCACCTTTCTCTCCACCCCCTCTCTTAGAAGAAAGTAATCCAATATATTAAACATGTGTAATTCTTCTATATACATTTCCACAATTGTTATGCTGTACAAGAAAAATCAAATCAGAAAGTAAAAAAAAAAATGAGAAAGAAAACAAAAAGCAAACAAACAACAACAAAAAAGGTGAAAATAGTATGTTGTGATCCACATTCAGTCCCCAAAGTGCTCTTTCTGGATGCAGATGTCTCTCTCCATCACAAGTTAATTGGAATTGCCCTGAATCACATCATTGTTGAAAAGAACCATATTCATCAGAATTGATAGCTGACATAATTTTGTTGTTGCTGTGTACAATGTTCTCTTGGTTCTACTCACTTCACTTAGCATCATTTCATGTAAGTCTCTCCAGGCCTTCTAAAATCATTCTGCTGATCATTTCTTATAGAACAATAATATTCCATAACATTCATATACCATAACTTATTCAACCATTCCCCAACTGATGGACATCCACTCAGCAGAGACACTGCTGGATCAAAAAGTAAGCACAGTTTGATAGCCCTTTGGAAATAGTTCCATATTGCTCTCCAGAATGGGGCAAACATTAATACTAAAGAAGTACATAGTTCCCCTTCTGTGAGGATTCATTATTTAATAGCAAACTGCTGGGAAAAGTAGACACTAGTAGGGAAGAAGTTCGATTCAGACCAACACCTCTTCCCTTCTACCAAGATAAGCTCCAAATAGATAAATGGACTGCATATAAAAGATCATATCATAAATAAAGTAGAGAAACATGGAAAAAATTATTTCAGATCATAACCAAATAAGAGATAAAGAAGCTTAAAGGTAAAATGGAAAATCATGACTATCTAAAATTTAAAAGTTTTTGAAATTAAACATAATAAAGCTAAGATAAAAGGGAATTAGTTAATTGGGTAATTCTTTGCAGAAAATTTCTCTGATAAATATCACACTTCCCACATATATAAAAAAAACTTATATAAATTTAAAAGAATCAGAGCCATTCCTCGATTGATGAATGATCTAAGAATAACTCCAAATCCTCACCAATTAGAGAGGTTCAAATTAAAGCATTTCTGAGATTCGACCTCATACCTATTAGATTAGATCTTCAAACATCTTATGTTGGAGGGAGTTGGGAAAACAAACATACTGATGTATTACTGATAGAATGGTAAACGGAAAGCAAATTTAGAATTAAGCCCAAAAAGTTACCCTCTGACCCAACTACACCATTGCTAAGGATTTACTCCTCCAAGATCAAAGACATAGGAAAAATCATACAAAAATATTTATAATAGCAATTTTTGTGCTACCAAAAAACTGGAAATTATAGACATGCCCTTCAATTAAGGAAAGGCTAAAAAAATGGGATATATGAATGAGGTGAAATATTATTATGCTATAAGAAATGAGGAAATCGATGAGTTTATGAACATGGAAATGATAAGGCCAGGATAGCAATTCCTAGTTCAAAATAAATGTGACAAATTTACAATGGCCATTCTCTTTGCCGAAAAGTAAGTTTATTTAAGGAAAAACAAAATAAGTTTAGTTACAGAAAAAAATAAGGAGTAAAATAGGCACCAGAGTGGCAAATATGAAATGAAGTTGGGAGAGCATATGGTTAGCAAGGAAAAGACAAGTTCCCCAGAGGAATTAGCAATTAACCAGGAGAAAGAAAATATTCCATAAGGTAGGAGTAAGTCATTGACTGGCATGTTAGATCCATAGAGAAGTTTAGCAGACTAATCAGAGTTACCTATAAGTAAGGAGGAAAATGCCATTAAAGGGAAGGCACTCTGAGGAGGAAGAAAAAGAGTAACCTTATCATAATGGACTTAGTCTTGAGACTGACTTAGGGAAGATTTTTGTCAGGAGCAGATCTTTTTTAGGGAAAATACAGCCTTGGGGATTTCTCAGGGAAACCAGGGAAGTAAAGATGGGAACTCAGGGATAAAGAAGGAACCAGGTGGAAAATCTGGCAGTCCTGGTCCCAGACCTGTCTAAAGATATGCTAATCGATATCTCAAATGTTTTTTAAAAATATGGAAGTTGGGGAAATAGACTATGGAGGTTGATAAAGAGCTCCATCCTCACCTGATAATAGTCAAATGGACTTCTTCCTGACAAGGAAAGAGATTAAGTTCACATCAGAAAGACATGGACTGATTCAGAAAAAAATAAGTAGAACCAGAAAAACAAACAAACAAACAAACAAAAAAGCAACTATTCATACAATTCAACATCAATGTTATGAAAAAGAACAATTTCAAAGATTTTTGTAAAGTAATGAAAAATGAAATGAACAGACTCAGAACAATTTATCCAATAATGATAACATTGTAAAGACAAACACATTTTGAAAGCTATAAGAAATA
Organism: Myrmecobius fasciatus; assembly: GCA_023553655.1. Taxonomy (NCBI): domain Eukaryota; kingdom Metazoa; phylum Chordata; class Mammalia; order Dasyuromorphia; family Myrmecobiidae; genus Myrmecobius; species Myrmecobius fasciatus. The sequence goes on along the minus strand of JAJPUD010008178.1, from coordinate 21,300 downwards.
TGATCTATGTTATGTCCACCCTTTATTTCAGAGGATTGATGATAGTGTGGGGACCAAAAAAAACGATCAGAATCTCTAAGAGTAAGAAAAAACAAAAAGAGGGTTATCATGATCTCGAGAGAAAGGTCATCTCCCATCTCACAAGGTGTCTGTCCCCAAAAGGAATACAAAGTAAAGATTAAATAGATTAATATAGCCTCAACACAGAAGTCTAACCCTCCCCTGACCTTTCCTCCCATTGTTTGGGGGAGTCCAGGCTTACATTCTAATCACAGAAATCTAGCCCAGAAATAAAAGAATAAATTGCCTTTAAAAGAGATACTTAAGTGCTAATTAAGAGGTGGTAGAAAACAGGAGGGGACAAACACTTGCAACTTTTTAGCTATATCTCTGTTATAAAGGTTCAAGTTACAATTAAGATATAGCATATGGCTATATTCCCTTGACAGTGTCTTTATTCAGTTAATTCCACACAATGGTAGATATTAACAGAAAGGCAAATATATTTAGGGTGCAGAATGAGACATATATCTTCTATATCTATATCTAACCATTAAGAATTTTTTTCTTGACTGCATATTTATTACAAGGGATTTGTTTTATTCTCTATTTTTAATGGGGTGGAGGGTGGGGATGAGCCAAAAAAAAAATAAGTTCCTGTTTTGAGGACTAATCCTTCACTGGTCAATCCACACATAAGGTACCTTATTTGTACCTTATTGTCCCTAGTTGCAGAAATGTGAAGGGTGTAGGGTGGGGTTGGAACAAATATTTTAGTACTTGCTATATTTATTCCCCCAGTTAAAAAGAAAATTTTAGTTGCTTTAATTACATTAAATCCTAGACAGGATGCCAATACTAAATACATTGACGAAAATTCGCTTCATTTAAATTTTAAGTCCTTTCACCTTTTTCTCTCCATACTATATAATAACTCTGTCTTCTTTCAGTTGGATAAAGTACCATGTGAATAATATTCTCACTCATTTATCCAGGGTGTATCCAGCCTAGTCAATGGCTGTTTCTATCCCGTTGTCTGATCTTTTCTTCCTTTTTCTTTTGCTCATCTTTTGTTCTCCTGTTTTACTCACTGCACTACTTTTCCCTTTCTTCTGGCATCTAAAGCCTCTGCTCAGTGCATTTAATAGAGAACCACAGCCTTGTGAGTCTTGGTTCCATCTCAATTGTGCTTCCAAACCATTTTATGCTTTGGTGTTTAATTCAACAATCCAGTACTGTACTAGGGACTGGGAATGCAAAGACAAAGGAGCACTAAAGAAGCATCTCTTTCTTCAAGAAATGTGTATTCTACTGCTCTGCTCAAACACATGTAAATTTTGATCTCTAAAAACCTGAAAATATATATTGCTGTTTGCCTGCAAGGAATAGGCTTTAAACCCAAATCACTCTTGTTCTCATGACAGGCCAGCAATAAGTCCCAGGCTGAGCCCCACTTGGTTATTACTTGTGTTGAGGAGTGAGATACTCTAACAGTGAGGGGTTCCCCAGGCTGGTATGGCAGGTTTTGCAAAAGAATTTGCGGTCCCAGTCTGCAAGCAAAGTTCGGCAAAAATGGGTTTATTTTCATTAAGAAGCTCTCTCAGTGGGTTGCTTCTGATTAGGAAGATAACAAAGTTTAGGATACCGAGTCCTGATATTTTATTGGCTAATTTTCAAATCAATAAGGGTGATGATTATTTCCCAGACCAGATTGCTGAAGGAATCCCAGAATCCTGAATTCCCAGGAGGTGTGAATTTCCAGTGGGAACCAGGTAGTTTTCCCAGAGCTGGGAGGGGTTGAGATTCAGGGTTTTTCTAATCTCCTGACCCCACTTCTCCTCCTCACAGTGAACTCTTTTGGAGTGCTAAGTACCTTTCAGGATTTAGTTTTCCAGTTAAGGGCACACCCCAACTTCATGGGGTATTTTCTTTCTCCTGACAAGGGGCAAGTTCCACTAGGGAGCTTCCCTTTCCATCATTAATCTTTCTATGCTCTCCATAGACTCCAGTTGCTCTCCCAACTCTATTTCATATTTACCATTCCTGAAGTCTATTGTATCTCTTCATCTAGTCTGTAATCTATTCCCCTAAATAAATCTACCTTTTGCAGAAGAGAATGGTCATTGTAAACTTTTCTCATGACCAAACCCCAGCTTTGGATGTCTATCATCCTCTGGCCCACATCACACACACGTATACATATATGTATATATTTGCATATATATGTAAATATAAATCTTTTTGACTACCTGAAAGAGGTAGCCTTAATGACTGATTGGGTGGTTGCCTCAGTCAAATCGAGACCTGTTAAAGACCTTAATTTAAAAAGACCAAGATGTCCCTTTACATTTAGGGAAATCTCCAGTTGCGCTGATCAATAGCTAGCCACTGGACCCAGATGGCTCCAGAGGAGAAAGTGAGCCTGGTGATTTTTCACAGCCCTCCCTCACTTAAATCTAATTCATTTGCATGTTATAGCATCATCTCTGGATGCCATGGTCCTCTTCCAGAATGAAGGACAAATAACAACCACATTCTACCAGGGAAGATAACATTCATATCAAAAAATAACACACGACACATAGAACATGTCTATGTGGTGAGGAGGTGAATCAGCAAAGGGAAACTAGAAAAGGCAAAAGTGTAAACTAGGAAAGGTTTCCTGCAGGAAGGGCACTTGCACTAAGCCTGAAAGGAGCTAAGGTTTTTAAGAAGTAGAGATTAGGAGAGATACCCTTTAGGCATGATAAAGCAAGCCTGAGGTAAGAAATGAGGCAGAAAATGGCTTCTTTCACCTTGTCAAAAAGACACACAGATGGGAAATGAAATTTCACCTACATTTTGTAATTAGCCTGAAAAGAAAGGTTAGAACAAGACTGTGGAAAGTTGAGATATCAAATGCTGTAGAGGAATTTCTTAAGCAGGAGAGTGCTCTAATTGGCAGCTTTGAAGAGAGGGGCAGCTGGAAATAGAGGGTGGCCATTAGGAAACTATTGTACCATGCTCCAGGTACAAAATGATGGAAGTCCTGAAATGGGAGTAATTGTTATATGAGGGAAGAGAAGGTTTTCAGAGTTTTTTTTTTCGGGAGAGACTTTGGACTTGTTTCAAAGCCTTCATTTCATCTGGTTCTGACAGAAGCTGTGCTCCTAGCCCTGTCCTCCTAGATAAATTATTATTCCACTAGGGATCTAAGAGACAGGCACTGAAATGGCTCCAGCAAGTTTATATATAAACAGATGTCCTCATTCCTACCTAAGAGTCACAAGCACTTGGCTGTGGAATGTGAAGGGCAAATGAAGATCCTGTGGCAGATGCAAGTGGTTTAAGTTTAATTTCAAGTTTGAGTTTAAATTTTTTTAAACTAAAAAGTTACTAAGTTCACCTTGTCATGGGGAACAGCCACATAGTAGTTACAATCTAAGATAACAGCCAATGTAATAACAATATATTTTGACTAGCTGAAAGCGGGCATTCTCTTCCTCATTTCTTAGCTAGCCTTAATGACTAATTGAGTGCTTTCCTTGGTCAAACTGAGACCTGTTAAAGACCTTAGGTTAAAAAGACCAAGAGGGTCATCTCCAATTTTCCTGATCTATAGCTCTGTTACCGCTGTTTCTGATAATACATAATAACAGATAGTAGTTAAGACATCAGCAGTAACAGAGACACTTAGTAGAGAGTAGTATGACAGAGATAACAGAGCAGCAGAGGACCCCAGCTCAGGGGAGAAAGTTGATAACTTTCCTTGATAACATGAGAGGACATTAGTGACTGAAACTTAGGAAGTGTAAAAAGCTCTGCTCAAATGATTTGGGAGTTCCACAAAAATTTGTATTCCCTGACATTAGGGGGGGAAATGCCTTCTAAATGGGTGGTTTTATGGTAATGTAGAAGTTATAATTAAACTTTATGTGTCTGAAGTCAAATTAATTAGATTGAAATTTTGGTTATAGTAAATTGTGGGAATGTCTACTTATTGCACTCCCCTGAGGACATGATTTTCTACCAGGCTCACAGAATCTCTAGTTTGGAGCTCACTTCTGAACTCTCTAGTATAAGTACTATATCTGGATTAGACATCAACAAGGAAAAGTAATGGCCAAAAGGTAGAGGTTTCTGGCTCTTTCTTATATATATGTATATATTTTATAGATAGGTAATCCTATGGGATACATTCTTAATAATTTTCCCCACTTCTTGAGTTTGCTTTGGAGTTCTTAGCATTTTAATTGTTGTGAATTTGGGGTATTGTCTATTGTTTCATTCCTAAATTTACACTTTGGAAGCTTTGAGCATCACAAATAACTGAGGGGGCAAAGATGAAATAGGAAGTTGGGGGGGTGAGAATGGCAGAAAGATGGGTCTGGCTTATCCTCTGAACTGGGGCAGGGGCATGAGAGGCATTCTTATTTGTATCTACTCAAAGCCAAAGTACCTATCTTTCCACATAGAGAGTCAATTCTTACATAGCTGGAGGTCCATCAGACCTCCAGAATTTGGACAATATGACTCATGGCTCTGTTTTGCAAAAGTTGTGACATTGTCTGCCATAAATATGTCAGTCTACAAACTTTAAACACCTGACAATTTCCTTAAAGCTTTCTCAAGTGATTTTTATCTTTAAGTTAAATTAGCAAATAAGTACAGAGGGCTAAAAAAAAGAGCCTATTATTTAATATTTCTCCCTGTCTACATTTTTTGATCACTCCTTTCTTGTGTGTTCCCACTCCCTTAAAGTGGTGTGTTAGCCTGTGGGAAAGTACAACTTTGGGAATAAACAAAAAAATGAATCATTTTCATTATTAATAATTTAGTAAGTACTTGCTGTATGAAAAGCACTGTGCTAAAATAGAAATAGAAAAGTAAGATAATCCTTGTTCTAAGGGAGCTCACATTCCAGTGGGATGACTCTACAAGGATTATTCATATGGATGTGTAGCATGGTCCTCAAGGTGTAGCACCTTTTCTTTAATGTCATTTTCACAAATAAAATCACATCAGTTTTTGGTTTGGAGCCATTTGACAATGCTAAGGACTGGGGACAAGAAATTTCTGGGTCTTCACCAGATGCAGTTGAAGAATACAAATGGGCAGATTCCAGGCTGTATCTCCAGAGGTTAGCTTCAAGGATGATGATGCAGATCCTGGAGTGGAAGCAGGGATGCTCCAGTGACTTTTAGGTTCAGGGTCCTGGGCTACATTCACCAGGTTCTGAGAGGAGATGGTAGTCAGGGTGGTGGAGGTAGTTTCACTGGCACATGCTGCTCCTCTCTCTCTTCCCAAGAGAACTCTGCTTCTTGGAGGTGGGAGGGGGGAGAGAGCATTGAGGAGTTTGATGTCTCTCATCATTTATTTACTGCATTGATGGATTAAACATCTTTTAAATGGCTGAATCATTAAAAGTAAACATAGAAGATTCTGGGAAGATGGTAGAGTAGGTCACAAAATTTCAAAATGTTCCCCCCACAAACAGAAAAAAAAATGTACCTCAGGGTGAAAAACAAAGATTTGGGGCAGAACAGGGGACCTCCTGGTACAACCCCAGAAGACCCCAAGAAAGACTCTCGGATGGGTTTAACCATGTGAAGGGCAAACACCTCCCAGTTAGCTTCCCAGAAAGAGCAACTAGGAACATTGGGGCTAGCAGGGTTTGGCTGGAGTCTCAGCAGGAACCACAGAAACTTTTGCCTTCTGCACTGCATTTGGAGTGGGGATGTCTGAGTCCAGGAAGACTGAGGGAACCTTGGCTGACTAAAAATGCCAGGCCTAGCCACGCTGCTGAAATGAGATTCTGGGTGAGAAGTAACAAGCACACCCAGTGATTGCAGAGGCAGTGGAAGAAGGACACTGCTGGCTGTAGGTACTTGCAAGAGGGGGGAGCTCTTGGTTTGATGTTTCAAGTCAGAGGGGAAAGCTGAAGTGAAGCTAGAGGCACAGTCTCCCCAAACCCAGGATTATAGGTGTTTACAAAAGTTATTTAAAAAAAAAAAATGAACAGGCAAAGAAGAATGAACCCAACCATAGAAACTTACTATGAGCAGAGGAGAACAATGAAATAAAGAAAACAAAACAAAACAAAAAAGAAACCTCTTCTACTCCAAAGACTTACGTTAAATGGCTATCTGCTTAGAAAGAATTTATAGAAAAATTCAAAGAACTTTAGAAATCAAGTGAGAGAGATTGAGGAAAAACTTAAAAAAAAAAAGAACCATCTAAGAAAAACAAGATTATGAAAAAAAAGTTAAGCAACTAGAAAAGGAGCTATAGTCTTAAATTAGAAAATAATTCTTTGAATCGGGCAAGGGGAAATCAGTGAAGCTATAAGAGAGCAAGAAATAACAACAACAACTACAACAAAAACCATAAAGAATGAAAAAATAGAATAAAATATGAAACATACTATAAGAAAAATAACAGATCTGGAGAACAGATCAAGAAGAAAAAAAATATGAGAATAATTTAACTACCTGAAATCTGTAACCAAAAAAACACTCTGACATAATAATGTAACAAATAACCAAGGAAATTGTCCTGGAGTGATAGAACACAAGGGGAAAGTAGAAGTAGAAAAAATCTACCCATCACCTCAAAGAGATCGTTTGTGGAAAACACAGGAATATTACTGCCAAATTTCAAAACCCCCAGATCAAAGAAAAAAATTTGTAAGAAACAACAACAAAACAATTCAAATATGCTGGAGCTACAATTAGAATTGTACAGAACTTATCAGCAGGCACAATAAAAGACCACAGATCCTGAAATAATATATATTAGCAATCAAAAGAACTAGGCCTGTGGCCAAAAATATCATATCCATTAAAATTATCCATAATATTGAATGGAAAAAAAAAGGCCATTCAATGAATTTACAGATTTTCTCTAGTGTTTGATAAACCCAAAGACCCCAGTTTTTGGGATAAAAACTCACTATTTGACAAAAACTGCTGGGATAATTGGAAACTAGTATGGAAGAAATTAGGCATTGACCCACACCTACACCATATACCAAGATAAGGTCAAAATGGATTCATGATCTAGGCATAAAGAATGATATTATAAACAAATTAGAACAATGTAGGATGGTTTACCTCTCAGACCTGTGGAGGGGGAAGGAATTTGTGACCAAAGAAGAACTAGAGGTCATCATTAAGCACAAAATAGATAAGTTTGACTATATCAAGTTAAAAAGTTTTTGTACAAACAAAATGAATGCAGACAAGATTAGAAGGGTAGCAGTAAACTGGGAAAATATTTTTACATCCAAAGGTTCTGATAAAGGCCTCATTTCTAAAATATATAGAGAATTGACTCAAATATATAAGAATTCAAGCCATTCTCCAGTTGATAAATGGTCAAAAGATATGAACAGACAATTTTCAGAGGATGAAATTAAAACTATTTGTAGTCATAGAAAAGGTGCTCCAAATCACTATTGATCAGAGAAATGCAAATTAAGACAACTCTGAGGTACCACTACACACCTGTCAGATTGGCTAAAATGACAGGAAATGATAATGATAACTGTTGGAGGGGATGTGGGAAAACTGGGACACTGATACATTGTTGGTGGAACTGTGAACGGATCCAACGATTCTGGAGAGCAATTTGGAACTATGCTCAAAAAGTTATCAAACTGTGCATACCATTTGACCCAGAGTGTTTTTACTGGGCCTATATCCCAAAGAGATTTTAAAGGAGGGAAAGGGACCCACATGTGCAAAAATGTTTGTGGCAGCCCTTTTTGTAGTGGCAAGAAACTGGAAATTGAAAGGATGCCCATCAATTGGAGAGTGGATGAATAAATTATGGTATATGAATGTTATGGAATATTATTGTTCTGTAAGAAAAGACCAGAAGGAGGATTTCAGCGAGGCCTGGAGAGACTTGCATGAACTGATGCTGAGTGAAATCAGCATAACCAGGAGAACATTATACACAGCAACAAGACTATACGATGATCAATTTTGACGGACATGGTTTTCTTCAACAATGATGTGATTCAAACCAGTTGTTCAGTGATGAAGATAGTCATATACATCCAGAGAGAGGCCTGTGGGAACTGAGAGTGAACCACAACACAGCATTTTAATGCTTTCTGTGAATATTTTCATGCATTTTGTTTTCCTTCTTAGGTTGTTTTTTCCTTCTTCTCTTTCTAGATCTGATGTTTCTTGTGCAGTAAGATAACTGTATAGATATGTATATATGTATTTGTCATATAATTTATCCTATTTAGCATGTATTAGATTACCTGTCATCTAGGGGTGCGGGGTGGGGGGAAGGAGGGGAAAAGCTTGGGAAAAAAAAGTTTTTGCAAAGGTCAATGTTGAAAGATCACTCATATGTTTTGTAAATAACAAGCTTTATAAAAAAAATGAATTTACAGATTTTCAAGATTTTGTCTCAATCTAACCTGAACTTAATAGAAAACTTAACATATAAGAGCCAGTGTCAAAGATTCATTTCAAGGAACTCAACAAATCATTTATGTTTTTTAACATGGGAATGTATGTCATATGTTTAAAATTGACATCAACAATTCTGCAGCTCTAAGAAAAGATTGGGACACATCTGAGTGTGATTTGAGTCTAAAAAGCAAAACTGTCTAGGAAAAGGTAAAAATAATAATTATGTTACACAAATGAGGTACAGAGGAAGAATGGATACAGAGGCATCAGAGAGGGGGGAGGAGGGTATGTAGATCTGAAATTGTTAACTAGGAATTATATATATATATATATATATATATATATGTGTGTGTGTGTGTGTGTATGTATATATATGGAAATGTGTGTGTACATCTGTGTATACACACATACATACACACATACCACATATATCATGAAGGGTATATTATTCTCCAAAATTTATAAAGTAATAAGGGGGAGTAGAACAAAGTGTGTACACTAATGAGCAAAGGATAAAGGGGGTGTGGCATAGGATTAGGTGGAGTACAGAAGGGTATTTAGATTAACAGGAGTGGGATAAAGTGCATAGCTTAGTGGAAATGGGATAAAGAGGGAAGGAAAGGGTTGGGGGGAGAAGACAAAGGAGGCATCCATGGGTAAGGAGAGGTTAAGTAATAGCAAGTCAAGTTAAGAAACAGAATGAAAGTAGAAGAGTTAGCAGAGATAAGAAATAAAAGATATATACAAAATTACAAGGATCAGGAGTAGAATTTATTAGAAAAAAATAGGACTAGTAATTATTGATCTTAGGCAAAGTCAAATTTAAAGATTAAATCAAGATAGAAATCTACATTCTATGTCAATTTATTATTATTATTTATTAATATTAATATATTTTAGAGGCATGTTTATATATGAGTAACTATGTATGTATATATGTGTGTGTGAGTATATGTGGCTATACATATGCATGCAAGTGCATGTATGTGTATATATAGATATGGGTGGGTATGGATATATACATATATATACATATACATACACACATTTATATATATATACATACATACACACATTTTTATCTATACATACATATACATAAACACATTTTTATCTATCTATCTATCTATCTATCTATCTATCTATCTATCTATCTATCTATCTATCTACACTTAACTGTAGCCTGCTTGGGAAAAATGGAGGTGTGGGAATGAAAGGTGAAAAAAGAATAAAAAGTGCACAGCAGAGAACAAAAAAACAATTTCCAAAGTTGAAGCAGGTATTATTGTTGGTTTCTCTCAGGTTGGAGAGGGAATCTCCCGTAGTGATCTAAGTCAATTCTCCAGAGAAGGCAGTACCACTGCTTCACAGACAGAGTGCAAGGTGAGTCATTGGAGACTCTAAATTCTAATAATGATAATTATAGCTAAAATTTATGGAGCAGTTCAAAGTTTGTAAAGCACTTGATGTGCATTTTCTCATCTGATTCTTACAATTACCCCACATAATTCAAGCTAATATATGTGTACCCCATAATATTAAAGGTATTCTAATTTCTATTTTGTAGATTAGTAGAGACTCAGATGCTAAATGAATTGGCCATAGTTCAACAGCTTATAAGTATCAGTAGCATATTCGAATTCAAACTTGAGTCTCTTTTGACTCTGCGATTATCTCTTCTACATCATGACTTTTCCCATCATGGGTTTTGATGTATCACAGATTGGCATAAGAAATTAAATGGGAATTTTTGGGGAGTTCTGTAGAAGCTGAAGATGACATAGGAAAATCAGCAGGCAACACAGAGAAAGTTTAGAAATGCAGAAAATATATGTATAATATATTTTAATATATTAATTAATTATTATACTAATTAATATGCTAATAATGTAGAATTATTATTTCAAAATTAATGTATCAATAATTTTAAATGATTATTTTAAAATATCAACATATTTTATTTTTACATACTATAATAATTCAGATTTCTTCTCCATTGCAAAAGGAGGGCCAAAAATTTTATGAGGATTTTCCAGATTATGGGGCCACTATGCTCCTAACTCTGTGATGTAGAACTGTAGTAATAATCTTTCTAATATGACACAATGCTATAAATAATTAGCAAATGTTACATCTAGAACAGGTAATGTTTCCCCAATTCAAATAAGGGGAAGGGGTGACAGTGAAGACCCAGGGGTAGATCCAGGTTGTGGCTCCCTTCTAGCCATGACTTGGCGGTGAGAAAAGGGGTATAAGGTAGAGGTCATAGAAGGACCAGCTGGAGTACAGAAGCACCAGCCACTTAGTTAGTAGTTTCCAATTTTCTAATACTTCATCTTCCAGATACTAATACTAACTTGATAATAAATTGGGTATTAGATACCAACAAGATACCAAACTCAATTACCACAAATTCTGTAAATGGCCACATGTTAGCCTTCTGTGGGAAAGTTATACTGGCTCCAACCTCATAATGTGTCTGATATGCTGCTTTTCTGCGGCTGTGTCCCAGACTAGCAGTGTGACTTTAGAGAAGGAGCCCAAATTTCTAGGTTTGGCCCTTTCTTTGTTCAAAGGCTTGTTGTTCAAAGGATCAAATGAAATGTTTAAACAACGGGAGAAGGTGTGTGTAAGGACCCCATGAAGGTTTTCTATACACAAAATAGTTTGTCCAATGGGTGCCCCTTCATGTTTATTTATTTCCCTTATATTGTGGTCCCTAGAATCGTCACCATTTACTTTCATCTCCCATTTGAGATATTTGTTGACTCTTTCAGTGAGCAGTTGGCATACCTTGGGGTTATTTTAAATAAAATAGCATTTTGAATGACACCCATACTAAAGTGGTTCAGAGCCCAGAGACAAACAGAATAGGTAGAAGCAACGATTGATAGATTTATGCTTTTGGGGAAGAGTTTTTGTGTTACTGGTTATATTTGCAGATTGTTAAGAAGCTTGGGCATATGCCTAAGACTGAATGCTAATTGCTTCTATAAATAAGCCAAAAGGCTTGGACAATCCTAAGAGATGGTGCCAGGTGACAGGCTGGCCAGGCTCTTGTAGATTAAAAAAAAAAAAAAAGATATAACAGGAATCAGCAGCATAGCAAACATGGAAGCTAAACTATTTGAGTTTTCAAGAAATAAAGGACTATGGTTCCACTGGAGAATTCTACAATCCCACTTATTTCAATAATCAATAAGGACTGCTATCATGTATCTATCAGCTTGAAGTAATTATTGTATTCAGTATAAGCTTTTCCCCTTACTTCCCCATAAATCCCCCAAACTTTAAAGGGAAGCAAGAGATGCTGCTTCTTTATTAGAGAGGATGAAGAGTTCCTAAACAGAAAAGAAGAAATCAACCAAGAAGAAAGAAACCAGAGCAGGCAAACACAAACAACAATGGTGGAATTGTGAAGTTTTAACTGGGAGATCTTGGATGAGGAGGCACCAGCATGGAACATATGTATTCCTGGGATCATCAATCAGGCATACAAGGAAACAGCCACCTCCCTCTCCCCTCTTCACTCTTTCTCTCTGTTTCTGTCTGTCTGTCTCTTCCTCTCCTCCCAGGCAGTTAATCGTTAGGTAGTCTGGGACTCTGACTCTCCTTAACCAGCATAAGGGCATTGTGATTGTTACCTTGCATCCATGGATTAGATGAAATTGGTTAAACTGATTATAATCAGGAAAGCTTTTCATCCCTTGCCTAAATGAAACCGACACTGGCTACATAGGAAGTCCTTCTCTTCTTTTGTAGTTTATTCATTTTCAAAGATCAATGACATCATTGGCGATATCATGGCTTGTGTGAATTGGATTTTAAGGGAGACAGGGCAACACTAAGTCTTCAGCTTCACTCTCTCTTGAATAATCATCGAAGGCCGGTGACAATCCAAAAGTAGAGTTACCTGGTAATGACCCAGAAAGCAGTGGATGACCTTAACAACTCTGGTATTTGATCAAGCTTCACAGTATCTGCCTCAGGTACCTCCATAGTGCTTGGAACAAACTGTTCTCATCAACCCATTCTGCCAAGGGAAGTTTCACATACTTGAGTAGACATTCTCCTAACTCATCAGTAGGTTTAAGGCCTGTCAGTTATCCTCAACCTGGATTAGCCCGTCTGCCAAGGCGGTTTTACCAGTGTGGCTGGTTTATGTTAGTTTATTGGAATTGCAGGTGAGACTTGGTGAAGGCAGACACCAAAGGTGAATGAATAGTCTTGAAAAAGCTTGGCAACTCTCACACAAGAGGTCTTAGTCCTTCTTGAACAACCCAGCTCAAGCAGTATCTTCTGTATGAAACCCTACATGTATTTGTAGTAACTAACCTTATCTTTAAACTACATATATTTTTACACAATTTCTTTTAGAATGTGAGATCAGTGAGAATAAGCATTGCTTCATTTTTTACATTTATAAAACTAGCACCAAGCATAGAACATGGTACACAATAATATTTGATTGATTGATGAAAGAAAATTGACTGATCTCTCCATATCCTTTGATTCAGCAATAAACATATTTTAAATACTGAACCAGGATTGAATGTCTTGGATTGTGTCCCAAGGAAATCAAAGAGAAAAATCTAACACCCCAAAATACTACAGGGACTAATAAATGCAATGAAACCTGACACTGGGAGACACATAGAAGCCAATGATTACTTAGTGAAGGATGCAATTATACCATGGTTGATCTGACTTCCTGAATAAGCTAATGAAGGCATGACAGTATCTGCTGAGACTTGTTCAACTTTTCAAGACTCATCCTCTTCTGGTGGCAAATTGAAAACTGAGAGGATGTCTATCAAATGGGAAATGGTTGAAAAAGTTGTAGTATATGATTATGGTGGAATAATATTATGCTGTAAGAAATGATGAGAATGGTTTCAGAAAAACCTAAGACTTATAAGGTCTGATGCAAAGTAAAGTGAACAGAAATAGAAAGCTATATGAACGATAACAATATTTAGTGGTGAAAGAATTAGAACCTCCCATACCTCTAATATAATGAGCCAAAACAATTTTACAGGATTCATGATTTAAAATGTTATGTCTCTAAAGAACTGATGATCTCTTGAGGATTCAATGGAAGTATAATTTACTTTTTTTGCAATATGACTAATATGGAAATGTGATTTGTGACTTCAGGTTTGTAAATGATATGGAGTATTGCCTGATTTCTCAATGCAAGGGGTTGGGAGGTGATAGAGAGAGAGAATCTGTAACTCCAAAAAATCTTTATAATTGTTTTTTAAAAAAGTCATTCACTTCTACTGATTTGTATGGGAATGAGTGATGGGAAGTATCTAGAGATCATGAAAATCTAGCAAGCAACATAAAGACTAATTCTTTTTCTAACTATACCTTAAGACTGAAAGTGAAAGGCGAGTCAGATCATGTTTTTTTCCCTTGGTTGAGTTTTCATTAATTAGCTTTATCTCAACTGCTATTTAGTAAGGTCCTTGAAGGCAGGGGTTGATTTTTGCCTTCCGTAATTTATGGAGATGGGGGGAATGATGCTAAGTGATGGATCAAACCAATATTATTGTCATTTAATAGTAACATTATTAAAGTTTCTCAAAAGTTCAACAGCTCCCTCCCTCTTACCTTCTGTGAAAGCTTTTTCCAAACCCCCTATTTCTCAACTAAAATAATTCTATCAAGTTAATTCCAAGGATATGTATTAGTATCCAAGTTAAGCAGACTGCCAATTTTAAGAAAATGGTTTTCTCCTATATTATTATATCAACTTTGAATTAATTAGGAGACCTGGCTCGTTATTGGTTTGGATTCAGCCAACAAGTACTTAGAACTATAAAGTTGCTGGGTATCTTGAATATGTCATGGGCAAGTTTACTCAGACAGCATAGGTGTAGAAAAAGAAAAAGACTATTCATGAAGCTAACTGGGTAATTTACAGTCAGAAAGGGCTGTCTATGAGCTCAGAAATGTGCACTGGGGCAATCTTTGAAGTACAAAAAATCAGAATGGGAATATAATAGCATGAAAGTCAGTAGTACAGCCACTTTCTTTATATAAGCAGAAACAATCTAGTCTCAATTGGCAAAGCCTCATCTTGCAACCCTTACATGAATTCTGGTATGTATTAGGGTACCAGAAACTCTACATTCCCAGAGATGTGACTCAAGTAAAAGTAGCTGAGCTTATCTTTGCAATCATCATTCTTCTAAGATCTGGCCAGCTATAAATCATATCAAATTTAACTCAAATACTTTTAACAAATATGTAAAATGTATTACATTAAAATATTAAGAGATAGAAGCAAAACTTGATGTGTAACGTGTATATACACAAATATGTACATATAATGGATTAAGTTTTGCTCTTACTTTTTAGGGGTATGGCAGAAAGGGGGGGGAAGTTTTTTTTTAAATTATAAAACCTTTAGAACACTAGCTGCTAAATGTTGGGGAATGGGAGAGGGAGACATCATTTCTCCACTTCTTGGAATTGGACCAACAAGCTTAGAACAGTATTGAAAGGCAGGATTTGAAAAGATATTTTCTGTCCCTAGAAGAGAACCTATAAGGGCATGCACGACGCTAGGGAATTCCCAGAGGATTCCAATTTGATCATTTTTTTTGTGTGTGGCATATTAGTAAAAACTAGGGTACTGATTAAACTGAATATGAAAGGGAGGTATTACCACTTTGTCCTTCAGACCACATCCAAACAGCATTCTGGATGCCATAATTTAGGTAACATGTTTTTAAAAAGGATGTTGGCAAGCACCTGTATTCACAAGACAACAATTAGGCTAACAGTGAAGACGACCATGTCATATTTTTAATGGTTGGAAGACAGATGTTTGGTGTGAAGGCAGGAAGGTAATTGGATAGAGGAATAGGAACAATGACCCTTCAGATATTAGAAAATAGTGGTTATTCTCAAAGACAGATTCATTTTGTAGAGAGAAAAACTTAACTTCAATATGAAGGAATCTCAGGAAAGTTACAATATTACAATTAAGAGCAGGGCCCACATTAGGACAAGAAACAAGGCAGTCCACTCAATATTTAGAAGTGTTTAAATCCTTGTTAGAAGGGGACCCCTACATTAGATAAGGAGTTGGATTAGGGCACTTCTGACTTCCCCTTGGGACTTGGAGTTTGAGATACCACAAACTTGGGTCAAGCCAAGAACCAGGAATGAGCAGATGTGTTAAAAATAAAACAACTGCCTGCCCCCATATCCTTGTGATCATTAGTATGCATTGGGGCTAATGTTTAAAGTTAAGCTTCTACTCTCTTGTGTCTTACTCATTGAAAACCACTATGGACATACTATATATAAAGCTAGTTTTAATTGCTGCTTTTCAAAAGTGAACTGGCACAACTCTGAATTAATGTAGTTACTTTTATAAAAACACATCTGAAAAGTTTCAAAACCTCTCATCTTTGAGAATCTGCAGTATTTGGAAAACACACAGAGAAAGTCTAAGTATGTAACCAATTAGTAGAAGTATTTTCACAAGCCTTTATTTCTTCTTCCTGTCAGCTTAGGGAGATTACACCATTGCTTTGCACAGCGCTAACACTTAGGTAATAATGAATCAAATGGGTTGTGTTATTGCTCTTTTTTCAAAAAAGAGAAAACAGCTGCAGCTCAGACTGGTAGCAGACATATACAAGGATAGGCTTAGATATCTCTGCATTCATTCTTCACAAGGCTGGTTTTACCCATCCAAGGAACGGTGTACACCTCAAATTTGCAGATGGCATGCTGAGGAGGTAAAGAAAAAAAAAGGAAAAAGAAAAAAAAAACATTTTAAGAACAGATCTAGAATAACCTTTTCTAATAGGTATGCAAGTTGGGCATTTTAGGATAAAGGATGATGATCCAAATTCATTACTATCTCAATTTCAGAGTATGCTCCCAGACTGAAGTTTACATATATCAACTCATCTGAGCCTCTTATTCCCGTTAGTTGCTACAGGAAATATCTCCATCTTAACAGATAAAAATACTGAATCGAGTTTGGATTAGTCATTTATGGAAATCCTTTCCAACCTCCTATCCAGTCCAATATACTAGAATTTTTTCCTTTCCTTAATCAAAAGAATATATGTGTACACACACACACACACACACACACACACACACACACACACAAACACGATTTGAATCTATAGTATATGGTATTCAAGGGGATTCTACTGAGGCTAATAGTTAAAAGGATGGGCTCCCACCCCAAATAGCAAGTCTTAAATACATGTAAAATAAGACATGACTATACAGAAGGATATCATATGAAGTACAGGAATCTTTGTAGCTTTTTCCCCCATAGCCTCTGGGTTGATGGGTTTTAGATGTCCCTTTGGGGAGAAAAAAATTGTTCTGGCTAGATTTTTTTTTTTTTTTTTTTTTTTTTTTTGCTTTTTGCTGAGGCAATTGGGGTTAAGTGACTTGCCCAGGGTCACACAGCTAGGGAATACTAAGTGTCTGAGACCAGATTTGAACTCAGGTCCTCCTGACTTCAGGGCTGGTGCTCTATCCACTGCGCCACCTAGCTGCCCCTCTGGCTAGATTTTCACTAGTTCAGGGAAGGTACTAGGCTCAGAACTGGAAAATCTTGGGTTCAAATTCTGCTTCCAAAACTTATGAGACTGAATGTAGAATCATGCATTAAGTTATTAGGAAGTTCTCTCACAATCATAGTTTGCTCATCTGTAAAATGGGGATAATGATACCTCCTGAGATAGTTGTTAGACTTAAAAGAATTAATGAGATAACTTTATAAGATACTTTACAATCTTTAAATTGCTAACTAAACGCTTGGATTTTATTAGCCAAGAATTCCTCTTCTGAAAAATGAGTGGGGAAGAAGGAAGCTGTAAAGATGAGAGTAAATCTCTTCCCAGAGTCCTGAAGAAACAGAAGGAAACTAAGGACCCCAAGGAAAAGGAATGGCAAAGGAGGGGATCAATCCAGCTCCTGATTCTGGCCATTTTCCCTGGCTCTCCTCCAAGTTTGGAGATGTCTCCCTCCTCATCTCCACTTTCTGGCTGTCTTCAAGTCTCAGCTAAAATGCAACCTCCTATAGAAAGCCTTTCCCAATTATCCTTAACGAGTGTCCTCCTTCCATTGATTGAACACAATTGTTTGGATATTACCTCCCCTGTCTAACTGTGGGTTCCTTCAAAGAAGTGATATTATTTAAAAAAAAAATTATTTGTACCTCCAGGACCAAAGCCCAGTGCCTAGCACATAGTGGATACTAAAACTTGATCAGCTGCAGAGAAAATGGCAGCTGCAAGAAATGTTTCGTTAACTTAACCAAATTCTATTTCTTTAAGGAAAATGGTATCTTTTGGGTTCTTAGGTGAAAAATGATGGTCAAGATTGTCAGGGGATGAGAACCACCTTAAGGTGCCTGCTCCCTGTCTGTCTTTTGGAGGAAGGAAGTGAAGGTTGAAATTGTTAAAGAATTAAGTAACAGTATGTATAAATCACCAGCAATTCAGGCTTCCTAATTAGCCAAGAATAAACCTGTTACTTCAAAATTTGTTTGTTTCTGGGAGAAAGGCTGATTCTTGCCTGGGGAATATAGCACAGGCAGCGGCTGAGGAAAGGATTAAGTCTATTCTAGAATAGTGCAGTCAGCATCCTTTTATTCCCCTAGACAAAGCCCTAGTCACCCCACCTTGGGTAGTTTCACCATTTTTTATTACTATGTCATGCCCCAGCATGAAAATTGAATCTCTTTCCACTTATTTAGGTCTTGCTTTATTTCTTTAAGGACTTATTTGTAGCAGTGTGTAAGAACTTCATTAACTCTCAGCTACTTTATGCAGTTATTTTAAACAGGAAATTCTCTTATCTATTCCTCTTTTTATTAATCATATAGAAAAAAAGGCTGATTGACTTTGCAGGATGTTGCCTTTAAGTTTCTTTCATCTTTTTGCCTTAACTAGTATTTGTGGGATCCCTAGCTTCCACCAACTATCAGCTTAGGTACCCAGTCCCATTTCTGTTATGGATTATGTTCCCTAAACTTTTTATGCCGGTTTCCTCAAGAGTAAAATAAAGATCGGATTAGATTACCCTTTCAACTCTAAATTGCTAATTTCATGGAAATCCCTTCCGTAACATATATCAGTAACTTTCCTACAATTTGATCTGAAAAGAGTTCCCTAGGGATCTGAGAGGATGTCTTGTCCCTGATCACCCAATGATGAATCACAGGCATGACTTGAACTTGGATCTGCCTAACCCCAAGACTCATCAACTTTTATTGATGTTTCTCTCTGGCTTTTGTTCAATGGCTTGTAAACACATTTCGAGCCTCTGACAGCAAAATCTAAAACCTCTTTGGATCAAAAGAATCCCCCCACCAAATTCATCCTCAAAATGAAGGACCTTTTAGTTTCCATCACATACCTTTTTTAGAGGTGGTTCCTTATGTTCAGGACAGTTTGAAAGGTCAGCCACAGGCTTGGTGCAGGTGGTTCGACCAATCTCAACTTCAAAAATATATCTCATACCAGCCACGAGCTGTTAACAAAGAAATCAAACCAGTAGTTTAAATAAAGTTCTCTGTTATTTTTATGTATTTTAAGTACATACCAACAATCAGTTGATGAATTCAACTTTTACTAAACATTTCCTAAATATGCATAAGACACTGGAATAGGTACTGGAGGTACAAGGAATTACAAAAACAGGCCCTGCCTCAAGGCACTTACCTTCCCCTGGAATAAGATTCAGTTTTCAAGAAAATTCATTTTTACAGAATGCTTCATTTCCTAATGATATTGAAGAAATTAAGTGTGAAATCTGATTGCTATGAGGAATTACTGAAATGAAAATTCCTTCCACTCATGCAGGACAGCTGTCCTTTTACTTAGACTTAAAAATCTGGTCATAGAGAAGGTGTCAAAGGCAGGACTAGAATCCAGGTCTTCCTGGTTCTAAGCCTGTCCTTCTATCCATTAAAACACCATGCTTTTCTAAAAGAAGCAAACAAAAATATATTTAATCATACAGTGTGTATGAATATATGCAAATATTAGATAACAAAAGTTTACTTTTGGTGCTTTCTTTCCAGGGTATTTATTCAAAACTGCTCTATAGTTACCAATTGATAAACATTTATTAAGCACCAGCTATGTACCAGGCATTGTACTAAATGCTGTGAATACAAAAAGAGGCAAAATATGTCCTTACTCCTTACTCTCAATAGCTCCCAAGTCTCCCAAGAGACAATATGCAAATTACACACACACACACACGTTAAATACAGGATAAATAGAAAATAATTAAGGGGAAAGGCACTGTATATACATATATAGGTTCTTCTTAAATTCAATACATAGAGATTTAGATAAAGTTCCCTTCCTGAGGTCAGGCCTTGCATGTTGCCCACACCCAATTTCTTTTCCCAAACAATCTTTATCATGCATTTACAATTCTGCATAGGTTGCTTTATATTGTTATTAATCTTTTATATGTATATCCAAAGTCTCCAATTAAACTTTAATTTCCTTCTAAGAATTATGCTTTATGCTTCTTTGTGATAGAGAAGGTAGACCTTGAAGACCAGCACTCCATTTTTCAGCCAAAGTTTATTCTTGTTTTCTTGAGGACAAAGAAATTTGACTCTGCATGGAGAAGAAACAGAAGGCTTTATCTTATTGGTTTTATGCAAGTCACTTGGGTGAAACATAGCATTGTTCTACTTATTTTCATGGGGAGTTCTGAGTAACATTTAGAGGCCTCTAGGAATATGGAATCTGGGCTTGTATCAAGAATTTTCACTTGCTTTTTAGGTGATGCTAGGCAAATTTCACAATTGGCTTCCTTCATCTGTAAAGTATGGTGTCTGGACTAGAAGACCTTTCTCTGTATTTATGATTCTGATGGTATATAAGCTTTAGGTTTCAGTTTCCCCATTTGTAAAATGAAGGTTGTTTCTTGTTCTAAGTCTTAGGGGACCCTTCAAATTTTAATTCATTGTAACCAAGAATCCTGATAACACAAAGAATCACAAAGTTCTTTCCATAATTAGGGCTTTAAAAGTTTATTTAAAATCACATTTAGCTGTGCCTCTGCCAACCAAAATGAATTACCTAAGTGTAGAAAATCTCTCAATTTTAGCTTCAAAAGAAACCTTAAGTTTCTTAATCTATTCTAAAAC
The DNA here is from genome assembly GCA_023553655.1 of Myrmecobius fasciatus. Lineage (NCBI taxonomy): Eukaryota > Metazoa > Chordata > Mammalia > Dasyuromorphia > Myrmecobiidae > Myrmecobius > Myrmecobius fasciatus. The sequence continues at coordinate 723 of JAJPUD010008178.1, read as the reverse complement.
TCCACAGCTCCTGAAGATTTCATTTTATGGGCTCAGAAAATTTAGAGCTAGAAGAAACTACCACCTAGTTCAATTTCCACATTATACAAATGAGGAAAATGAACCCACACAGGTAAAGTGACTCACCCAGTGTCATAAAACTGGTATCCTGATTCAGATGTCATGTGACTTTTAAGTTCTAATAGATTTTTCACTACAAAGACTACTGCTTAGACCTTAGCTAAAAGTCCTGGTTTTAAATTCCAAGATTAATATTTAGAAACTGTGATCCAGGATTATGTAATCTCTAAGAGCTCACTACCTGATCTTTAAAATTAGGTTAACAGGTACATTTTGTAATTTACACTATTGTTGTGAATAAAGTGCTTTGTAATAGCCTATAGATTGGTCCTCTTGCCTCCCATCCCCATCCCTCCTCAAGACTTTTATAGTAATTCTTTGTCTTACTGTCTTCCCTCCACAATTATCTCCTCTCTACCAATAGAAAGAAATGTTTATGGTCTGACTTTTGACTCAAGAATAGGTAGAAATTATAAAGGAGCAAATTTAGGGTTAAGATCAGATTGAAAGCTGAAGATAGCAGAGAAATCACCTCATTCAACCTACATATTTTTTTTTCACTTAGAAGGAAAACAAGACTTAAGGGTTATGCTACTTGCTCAGATCATTTTGTTCAGTTTTTTCTGATTCTCAATGAAGTTATTTGGTGTTTTCTTAGCAATT
>JAJPUD010008177.1:56054-94004 GCA_023553655.1 Myrmecobius fasciatus | reverse complement strand
TTGTCCCAGGAGGACCACTGCTCTGCCTTAACTCTTGCTTATTTTTACTTTTCCATGTTCACCCTGAGACACCATTTTGCCTTGTTTGTGGGAGAAACCTGTAGAGTTTAGAAATTTCTAACCTATTTTGCAATCTTTCCAGAATCCTTTCTCAACAATACACTTTCTAAGTTGTTCTGAATTCCATGTGACTATGGCTAAAAAAATTGCATAGTTTCTAGCTTAAATACAAACCATTAGTTAAGATTTTAATATGTATTTACATTAATGATATTAATATGTAATGTCAATGTACATATACATGTATTATTCTCTCATTAACTCATTTCTGATGAGAGTAAGGCTCCATACTTGGTGAGAGTGGGGGAAGAGGAAGAAGGAAAAAGAAAATTCAAAAGTGCATCATAGTGAACAAACTAAAACCTATAAAATAATAAAGAAAAGCTAAAAGCTCTGAAGACATTGTTTATATTTATTATATAGGATTTATTGAAATGAAGATTTATTGTTTTAACTTGAAATTTGTTTATATTTTGAATCATCTCTTGTTCTGCAGCATACATGACAATGTTTTATGTTTTATTTATTTTCTTATATTGTATTTAAGTTTAATATCTATATATATAGAGAGAGATATAAATATAGATAGACATATTAATATATATTTGAAAGAAATCATATTGTTGGATATGATCGAACACTGAAAATTGGAGGGGACATTGGTGGTCATTTATTCTAACTACTCTCATTTTAAAGATGAATATCCTAAGACTCAATAAACTTAATTTTCCCAAGTTCAAAACATAATGTAAGAGTGATTTGAGTGCAGGCTATCAGTTTTTAGTAAATGCTCCTCCAATTACTTTCCATTGGAACTGAATGTCTTAACTTTTTATATTAGGATATTGCTGTTCAGAGAAGGATATTGTGCTTTGAGCCTTGGTTTGTTTGTTGTTGTCATTTTGCTTTGTTTTTACTCCAAAACTTTGCAAAATCTGATACTATTTCTCATTATATGGCTGGGAGTGTAGTGAGGGGTATGATAGTCACGTGATGCCAAATTTGCTGTCCTTTCTAGAATTCTAGAATTCATGCTGACCAGATGTGAGGAGAACTAAGCATAAATTGCCATTCAATGGATTCTGCCTCTCAGAAAAGAGCTTAAACAAGTGACAACTTGGATATATTAACTCTTTCCTAACCCCTACAATCCCATTCCCCTTCTAGGGTGTTTCTCTTACATTCCTTGAATTTGTCAATGTCTACCAACTCTTTTTAATAATTTTTATTTTTATTAATTATTTTCATAATCTCTAGCAAAAACTTTTAACATTTCATGCTTTCTATTAGCTACATAGGGTCATAAAACTTAGAAGGACACATATATTAAGATTTCCTTCCATTTTTTATCAAGCTTCAGGATACCTAACCTCTACTCGCATTATACAGATGGAGAATTGTTTGTGAAATATCAGGGGAGAAGAGTTGTTATCAGGTGCTAGAAGAGTATTTTTAAATTCCTATTGATGAAAACACCTCACAATTTGGCAAAACTGCTAGTATCCTCTGAGAGTCCTATAAAGTAATGCTTGATTGCACAAAAAATCCTTTGTTGCTAAAATTCACTGCCAATTAAAATAATAAATAAGGAACACAAGCAATAGAGATTAGAGAGAGGGATAATTGTCTTTCTCTGCCATATAAACAAATGACTAGATGTGGCAGAGAAAGAGCAGGTAAATATATATTTTTTTCTATTCTCAAGGTACTTTTTCCCTACTTAGTTAAAATGGTTATAAGGAAGCTTGAGCCACCATGTGGTCATATCAGGATTCAGGAAAAATCCAGCAGTCCCAGGCCATAGTTGGGCAGTTTCATCTCAGTCCTTCACTGGTACACTCTCTATTTGAGTTTATCTATATGATCCTTTCAGAATTTTTTGAAAAATAAGCATTTTACCAGTTGAAAGAGTAAAATACTTTCACCCATTGCAACTAAATGAGTGGTGCTGAATAAATGCTTTCTTTCTTTTTTTTAAAAAGACACTAGCACTTTTCCCTTCCATCACTTTTAGGTAAAAAAAAAAAAAGACTTTCCTTATAAACATTCTGTGAATATGGTGGCATTTTACATAGGAAAAAAGATGAGAATCAGTAAATTATTTGATCAGGGTAACCCAGTTGTAAAGTTGAGAATCTCAGAGTTTATAATTCATTTTCAGAATCAAAGACCAGTAGTTATTGATGATAATTATACCATGTTTCTATGTTCATTGCTAAGGTGACAAGAAGCTTGATAAAGTGACTCGCACATAAATATTTGCTGAATTGAAATGATAAATGTTAAATGGATGCACTGTGATGCTTTATATTTCAGAGGAAACTTTCACTTTTCTTGAAATTTAGTTCCCTATCACTCAGAATTAAAGGTCCATACATCAAGGAAATTGTAGAGAAAAGATTTTTGTTTCAGCTAGGGATTGGATTAACAATCTTTCCCTTTTATGACTGTACATCTTACGTAAAACATGCATATATGTATGTTTTTCTTAATGTATGTTCTTATTAAATACATGTTAATGTTTTCTTTAAGCACATTGTTCAATAGCTTTACATGGAAACATTCCATAGGAGAGGTAAAGGTCCTCAAATTAGAGAGATACTTGAGGATGCCTAATGCAAAACCATTATAACAAAAATTAAGAAATTGAGGTGTACATATATCAAGGGATTTGACCAAGATTACACAGATATTAAGTAGCATCAATGGCATTTGTATGCAGAATCTTTGATCCTGATCTAGTGTTCTCTGTAATGTACCATATTACTTTTTCAGGGGCATCTTCAGAAAAAAGCAAAAAAAAAATCACTTATAAGTATGCATTGTAGAAGAGAGATACATCCATCAAAAATGATTATTGTACTTCACCTGAAGCATGGTAGATTCTGCTTCAGCCTTTTACTTTTACTCTGTGCATATGACTATGCTTTAAAAGCATAGGATTCTCGCTTTTAATCCAGTCTGCTATCTGCTTCTGTTTTATGGGAGAGTTCATCCCATTCACATTCACAATTAAAACGACTAATTCTGTATTTCCTGCCATCTTATTTATCCCAAATTAGGCTTTTCTGTTTCCTTTCCCCTTTCCCTCATTTTCAATATTTTGTTTCTGACCATCACTTGCCTCAAGCAGCCCTCCTCCTTCATTGCCCCTCCCCATTTCATATAACTTTCCCTACTAGTTTGTTTTTCCCTTCTATTAGCCTCCCCCTTTCCTTTTTCTTTTCCCCTCCAACTTCCCTATAAGGTGAGCAAAGTTTCCCTGTTAGACCAAATATGTCTAATATTCTCTCTTTGAGCCAAATCTGATGAGAATAAGATTCACAAAATGTTCATTGCCTTCCTTTCTTTCCCTCAATTAGAAAACAATAGGTTTTCTTTGCCTCTCCATTAAATGTAATTTTCTTCATTTTACCTCCGCTTTCCCCCTTTTCCAGTACATTCCCCTTTCCACCTAAAGTTTCTTTTTTATATTATAACAGTAAAATCAAAATATACCTGTACTCTCTATGTATACCCATAAGAGAGATATAGTTTTCAAGAGTTCTTTTCTTGGGGGCGGAGCCAAGATGGCAAACTGCAGACATCATTCTCTGTGAGCACCTTGGATCTTCCCTCAGACCCAGAACAAATTAAGCGCCCAAACTGGTTCTAAAGTGAGGGCTCCATAAAACACTTGGAGTACAATGCACTTCTATCAAAAATTTACTTTGAAAGAACTCCGGAGAAGGTCAGTTTCAGACGGGCGGAGGTCGTGGGGAAGATGGGGCTGGGACAGAACAGTGGATTTTAGGCAGCCAGGAAGTCCCTGGGAGATGCCTAAGCTGCTTTGTGCTGCTGGTGGGCAGGTGCTTTGGCAGATCTGGCTTTGGTAAAGGGTGGATTGAGAACAGCTGAAAGCATGGTCCTAGTGCAGATGTAGCCCAACCAGCCCTGCCCCCGAAGTCAACTCAGCAAACCGCCCCAGGGCAAATTGAAACGGCTGCCTGTCCAGGGTTTGAGTCAGACCTCAAAATCAAAAACATGAGAAAGAAGCAGAAGAGAGCTCTTATCATAGACAGCTTTTATGGAGAGAAAGAAGGGCAAACCCCAGATTCTGAGGTTCCTAAAGGGAATGCAACCCCAGAGGAAGCCACAAAGGCAGACATGACTTGGTCCCCATTTCACAAGGCTTACCTGGAAGATTGCATAAAGAATCTCAAAAGAGAGTTAGAAGAATGGGGAAATAAATTGAGATCAGTGCAAGAAGGATATAATGCCCTGCAACAGAGATGTGAAAAACTGGAAAACAAGATTGGTGAGATGGAAAAAATCACCAACTCACTGGAAAATAAAAATGGTGAAATAGAAAAAAATCATCAATTCACTGGAAAATAAAAAAAAAAAAACATCAGCAAGCATCATATATAATGGAGTCAAACTAGAACCATTCCCAATAAGATCAGGAGTGAAACAAGGCTGCCCACTGTCACCATTATTATTTAATATTGTCTTAGAAATGTTAGCTTTGGCAACAAGAGAAGAAAAAAGAGATAAAAGGAATTAGAGTAGGTAATGAGGAAACCAAATTATCACTCTTTGCAGATGACATGATGGTATACTTAGAGAACCCTAGAAACTTGACTAAAAAAAATTACTAGAAACAATTCACAACTTTAGCAAAGTTGCAGGATTCAAAATAAATCCACATAAATCATCAGAATTTTTATGTATTACCAATAAAGTTCAGCAGCAAGAGATACAAAAAGAAATGCCATTCAAAATAACAGAGGATAATATAAAATATTTGGGAATCTATCTGCCAAGGAAAATTCAGAAACTATACGAACTAAACTACAAAACACTTTCCACACAAATAAAATCAGACCTAGTCAATTGGAAAAACATAAAATGCTCATGGGTAGGCCCAGCGAATATAATAAAAATGACAATACTACCCAAACTAATTTACTTATTTAGTGCCATACCAATCAAACACCCAAGAAATTATCTTACAGATCTAGAAAAATAGTGGCAAAATTCATTTGGAAGAACAAAAGGTCAAGAGTTTCAAGGCAATTAATGAAAAAAAGAAGGCTGATGATAGTGGCCTTGCTGTACTAGATCTAAAACTACATTATAAAGCAGTGGTCATCAAAACCATTTGGTACTGGCTAAGAAATAGAGTAGTCGATCAGTGGAATAGGATAGAATCACAGGACAAATTAGGCAATAACTATAGCAATTTAGTCTTTGATAAACCCAAAGACCCCAGCTTCTAGGATAAGTACTCACTATTTGACAAAAACTTCTGGGAAAATTGAAAACTAGTGTGGAAGAACTTAGAGCTTACCCCACATCTAACACCACATACCAAGATAAGATCTAAATTGGTTCATGATCTAGATATAAAGAGTGATGTTATAACCAAATTAGAGGAACATGGGATAGTTTACCTCTCAGACCTGTGGAGATGGAATAAATTTATGTCCAAAGAAGAACTGGAACTCTTAATTGAACACCAGATAGATAATTTTGACTATATTAAATTAAAAAGTTTTTGTACAAACAAAACCAATGCAGTCAAGATTAGGAGGGAAGCAATAAATTGGGAAATCATCTTTACATTTAAGGGTTCTGATAAAGGTCTCATCTCTAAAATATATAGAGAATTGTCTCATATTTTTAAAAATTCAAGCCATTCTCCAATCAATAAATGGTCAAAGGATATGAACAGACAATTTTCAGAGGATGAAATTAAAACTATTTGTAGTCATATGAAAAGGTGCTCCGAATCACTATTGATCAGAGAAATGCAAATTAAGCCAACTCTGAGATACCACTACACACCTGTCAGATTGGCTAAAATGACAGGAAAACATAATGACGAATGTTGGAAGGGATGTGGGAAGGCTGGCACACTGGGAACTGTGAACGGATCCAGCCATGCTGGAGAGCAATTTGGAGCTATGCTCAAAAAATTATCTAACTGTGCATACCCATTGATCCAGCAGTGTTTCTATTGGACTTATATCCCAAAGAAATCATAAAGGAAGGAAAGGGCCTCACATGTGCAAGAATGTTTGTGGCAGCCTTTTTTGTAGTGGCTAGAAACTGGAAACGAAATGGATGCCCATCAATTGGAGAGTGGTTGAATAAATTGTGGTATATGAATGTTATGGAATATAATTGTTCTGTGAGAAACAACCAGCAAGATGATTTCAGAGAGTCCTGGAGAGACTTGCATGAACTGATGCTGAGTGAAATGAGCAGAACCAGGAGATCATTATACATGGCAACAACAATACTATATGATAATCAATTCTGATGGACATGGCTCTCTTCAACAATGAAATGTTTCAAACCAGTTCCAATTGTTCAGTAAAGAAAACCATATACACCCAGAGAGAGGGATGTGAAATGTGGACCACCACAAACATTTTCATGCTCTCTATTGATGTTTGCTTGCATTGTGTTTCCTTTCTCTGATTTTTCTTTCTTGTAGTAATAATTAGGAACTATTTTAATCAAATATATGCCAACAAATCTGATAATCTAAGTGAAATACATGAATTCTTACAAAATAAAACAGAGGACAAAATAAATTTATTAAAAAGTTCTATATTAGAAAAATAATATGAAAAAAAAAACTAGGCATTGACCAACACCTAACATCCTGCACCAAGATAAGGTCTAATTTGGCTAATGATTTAAATAGTGATACTACAAGCAAATTAAAATAATAAAGGATAGTCTACCTCTCAGATCTGTGGAGAAAGGGGAATTTATAACCAAAAAAGAAACTAGAATACAATTTAAAATGCAAAATTGATCATTTTTATTATATTAAGTTAAAAAGCTTTTGTATAAACAAAACTTATTCAAACAAGATTAGAAAGGAAGTAGTAAACTGGGGAAAATTGTTTACATCCAAGGGTTTATCATTTCTAAGTTTATTTCTAATTTATTTCTAAAATACATTCTTTTCTTTTCTCAAATTTCTAAAATATATTTCTGAGAAATAATTCAAATTCATAAGAATAAGAATCATTCTTCAATTGATAAAACATCCAAGGATAAAAACAGATAATTTTCTGATGCAGAAATTAAGACCATTTCTAGTCATATGAAAAATGCTCTCAATCACTATTGATAAGAGAAACGAAAATTATGAACAACTCTGAGATACGACTACACACCTCTCACAGTGGTTCAGATGAAAGGAAAAGATAAGCTGACAGGAAAGATAATGATTATAAAGATAATACTGGAATGGATGTAGGGAAACTGGGATGCTACTGCATTGTTGGTGGAGTTGTGAACTTGTCAGGCTATTCTGGAGAGCAATTTGGAAAAAGGCTATCAAAGTTTGCATATCCTTTGATGTAGCAGTGTCTCTACTGGCCCTGTATCCCAAAGAGATCATAAAAAAGGGGAAAGGACTGACATGTGTGAAAATGTTTGTAGCAACCCTTTTTGTGGTGGCAAGGTACTGGAAACTCAGTGAACGCCCATCAGTTGGAAAATGGCTGAATAATCATGATATTTGAGTGTTATGGAATACTATTGTTCTATAAGAAATAATCTGCTGGATGATTTAAAAAAAAAGACTGGAAAGATTTGCATTATCTGAGGCTATGTAAAGGGAGTAGAAACAATAGAGCATTGTACACAGCAACAAAAAGAATATGTGATGATCAATCCTGATGGACATGACTCTTTTCAACAATGAGGTGATTCAGATTAATTACAATAACCTTGTGATGGAGAGACCCATTTGCAGCCCAAAAGAGAACTATAGGTAATAAATATGGATCACAACACAGTATTTTCACCCTTTTTGTTCTTTGCTTGCTTTTTATTTTCTTTCTCATGTTTTTTTTTTTCCTTTTTCATCTGATTTTTCTTATACAGCATGATAATTGTGGAAATGTTTAGAAGAATTGCACGTTTAATATATATTTGATTACCTGTTGTCTAGGGGAGGGGTGGTAGGAAGGTAGGGAGGAAAGATTTGGAACACAAGGTTTTGCAAGGGTGAATGCTGAAAATTATCTTTACATATATTTTGAAAATAAAAAGCTATTATTTAAATACGAAAAATTTCAAAGTATCAAAACAAGCAAAAAAACAGGAAAAAATTGCCATATACACAAGAGAACATAATATAGGATTCAAAATAGGAAATAATGCATTTTCATTTTAAGAAAGCCTACATAATACATATTTTAAAAAAGAATATTTGCTGCTTTAGAATGGAATTTTAATCCCAACTTAAGAACAAGAGGAACAAGAGCATTTATTCCTTGGACCCACTTCTCCCCATGCTTAAATTCATATTCTCTCTCTCTCTCATTTACATAAAAAGAGATGAAATACTTATGTATATAGCATTTATTACAATGCCTGCACCATAGTAGTTACTTAATATACATTTATTGATTAAGATAAATATACCCAAATGTAGTCATAGAACTCAATAGCTACACACACACACATACATACACACACAAACACACACATATATATATATACACATCTACTTATGTGTAGTAAAGTTAATTAATATGCCTATCAAAGTTTTATGTAAAGTCCCTTTTTTACAAAATTAATATTCCATTAAATCTGTTATTTGCATCTTTTTTGACTATAAACAATATCACAGCGGTATGAGACATGCTTTAACAAAGAACAGTCCTATTTCAAGAACTAAGGAAATCCATCTTCCTTCAATGAATTAGATTGCATAAACCCCACTGCTGAACTTCTCTGATCACACATTGGGAAATGGAAATGATAATAGATTCTTAAGGTATATCTGAAGGGAATAGGGGTTTTCATAGTTGCTACCAAACTAGAATAGCTTCAGGTTTGAGACTGGAAATGCAGCATGTGTTTAATCAAATGCAGAGTGACTCATCACCCTAAGGCTACATAATGGGTAATGAGTGTCATGACCATGGAAACTTATAGAAAATATCAAATTAAGATATGAAAGTTTCAGTAGCATTAGAATCCGTACTGACCTCTTCTATAACTAAAGACCATTAAAGATATTAAAAAATGAGAAAGAGAGAAGATAATGACCAAGAAAAGATAATGACTTCATGATTAGATAATGGTTGAGACTATTTTTTTTAGGATTTTGAGACTGTGTCTAATGTAAAGAAAACAATGTTTCTCCTCCTCCCATTGGTGCCCAATATTTTTGTCTATTAAAATATAACATAAATAACTCTATAACTCAGTTTCATAATTTCCCTATGCTTTGTGTAGTCATAAATACATGACAAACTTTTTGTGGGCTTTGCAGGCATATTATTTGCTCTGGAGTTTGCATATGTTCTCAGAGAGATAATAGGTATTCAGTTAAAGCAAAGTCAACATCTCCCTACCCTCATCCCAAAGAAGATTTATGCATACAATGCAAGATAGACAGTTAGACATAAAACTGGTGTTCTTAATATGAGATAAATACAAAGATGTATAGATAGAAACATAGATAAACAGATGACATATTGCTAGATGGGGAGAATGACAGAAAAACAAAAAGAGAGAGACACTCATTAGATTTTTAGTTTCTTGAAGTCAGGAAAGGTATATTTTTCTTATTTGCATCCCTAGCACTTAGCACAGTGTCTGACACACAGTAGATATTCAATAAAGGCATATTTCATTGAATTGGTTTCTTTTGTAATCTTATTACATTTTATTTATAACCCTTTGATATCCATTGCATTACATATTAATTTAAAAACATGGCAAGAATATCTTGGAGACCTAACCAGATTACCAAAAGAGTTTAAGACATGGGGAAAAAGCAGTTAAAAAACTACTACTATCATCCTATACATACATATAAAAACACATATATTCATATACATGTGGGTATATACATACATAGAGTTAGGGGGATGTTACTTCTTCATTTGTTCTAAAAAATATGCATTTATGAATCCTATTTGAATAATCTGGGAATTATCATAAGGAAATATACTAAAGAAGTATATTTATAGTAATCAATTTTACTTTAAAAGATTTGTCTTGACAGAAACTGTAGTGATAATTGCATTAATCATCAGTAGTCACTGGGCAATCATAGAACTTGGACTAGAGAAAAGCAAATAGACTGACTTGACATTCTTCATACAGTGGAATGTTCCTTAATATATGCTAAAAGTGAACAGGGAATGCCAATACCCTCTTTTTAATAAAGCATTGACTTTTTAAAGAATCTGAGTATTAATTGTTCTTTATAGCATTGGCTTAAAATTCTTTAACCTTGCTATATTGAAAGCAATGATCCACAAGCATTTTCAATTTGTGTTCATTTTGAGGGTTGATTATTTCTAATACTTTCCTTTGTTTTTATCATTGCCTTTACCTTAATATGGAATTTCTATTGTTATTAAATCCAAACGTTATATGGAGGATCTAAATTGTAGAAAATGTGAAACAGGGATACTCTTACTACTACTACTATTACTACTACTACTACTACTACTACTACTACTACTACTACTACTACTACCACTACTACTACTACTGCTACTACTACTACTACCCCTACTATTACTACTTTTTGTTTTTTTTTTATTGTAGCTACATTATTTATTTTTTAATACACATTGCTTTATGAATCGTGTTGCGAAAGAGAAATCAGAGCAAAAGCGAAAAACTATGGGACAGGTAAAAAAACAAGCACAGGAAAAAAGAAGTGAACATAGCATGTGTTGATTTATATTCAGTAATCTTAGTTCTTTTTTCTGGATGCAAATAGCATTTTTGTCCAAAGTCTATTGGGATTGCTTTGGATCACTGAGTCACTAGAAGAATTAAATATTTCATAGATGATAATCACACATTATTACTGTTATTGTGTAAAACATATTCCTGGTTGTGCTTGTTTCACTCTGTATCAGTTCATGTAAATATTTCTAGGCCTTTCTATAATTAGCTTGTTCATCATTTTTATAGAATAATGATATTCCATTGTCTTTATGTACCACAATTTGTTCAGCCATCAATTCCCCAACTGATGGGTATCCACTTCTTTTCCAATTCTTTACTACTACAAAAGAGCTAATAACAAACATTTTTATATTTTTTTTTCCTCCTTTAAAATTTCCTTGTGATACAGACCCAGTAATGGCACTGCTGAATCAAAGAGTATGCACAGTTTGATAGCCCTTTGAGCATACTTCCAGATTGCTCTCCAGAAAGGTTGGATGATTTTACAACTCCACTAATATCCTATTAGTGTCCCAGTTTTCTCACCATCCTTTATATATATTTTTTCATTAAATCTCTTGATATTCTTGAAATTTTGTTCTTCCAGATGAATTTTGTTATTATTTTTCTAGTTCTATAAAATAATGTTTTGGCAGTTTCATTGGTATTACACTGAAAAAGTAGATCAATTTAGGCAAAATTTTCATTTTTATTATATTAGATTGGCCTACTCATTAGCAATTGATATTTTTCCCATTGTTTAAATCTGACTTTATTTGTGTAAGATGTCTTGGTTTTGTCTTGGCAGGTACACCCCCAAGTATTTTAATTTGTATACATTTTTTAAGTAGAATTTTCCTTTGTATGCCTGACTGATGGGTTTTGTCAGCAATACAGAAAAATGCTGATGATTGATTTTTGTGGGCTTATTTTATATCCTGCACCTTTGATAAAGCCGTGAATTGTTTCCAATAGATTTTTGGATGATTCTAGGTTTCTCTAAGTATAGCATCATATCATTTGCAAAGAGTAATAGTTTTATTTCCTCATTTCCTATTCTAATTCCTTTAATTTATTTTTCTTTTCTTTTTGCAAAAGGCAAATATTGAATATTTTTGAATATTAAATAATATTGAATAATACTGGTTATAATGGGCATCCTTGTTTCACCCCTGATATTATTGGGATTACATCCAGCTTTTCTCCATTGTAAATAATGCTTGCTGTTAGTTATACATAGGGCTTATTATTTTAAGAAAAAAAGGAATGAGTGCTGCATTTTGTCAAATGCTTTTTCTGCATCTGTTGAGATTATCATATGATTCCTGTTGGATTTGTTATTAATATGGTCAATTATGGAAATAGTTTTTTTCTGATCCTGAACCAGCCCTGCATTCTTGGTAGAAATCCCACTTGGTCATAGTGAATTATCTTGATAGTAAGTTGCTATAAACTCTTTGCTAATAATTTATTTAAAATTTTTGCATGAATATTCATTAAGGAGTTTGGTTTGTCATTTTCTTTCTCTGTTTTGGTCCTTGCTGAATTGTGTATCAGTGTCATATTTATGTCATAGAAGGAATTTGGCAGTACTTCTTTTTTAGCTATTTTTCAAAATACTTTATATAGTATAGGAATTAATTGTTCTTTAAATGATTGGTTGATTTTTTTGTGTGTGTGAATTCTTCTGTTCCTGGATATTCTTAGGGGAGAGCTGATTGATAACTTATTCAATTTATTTTTTCTAAAATGGGATTATTTAATATTTTGTTTCCTCTTCTGTTAACCTGAGCAATTTGTTTTTTTTTCTTTTTTTTTTAAATTTTATTTTATTTGCAAAACTTATGTATGGGTAATTCTTCAACATTAACCCTTACATAGCTTTCTGTTACAAATTTTCCCCCCAACTCCCCACCCCTCCCCTAAATGGCAGGATATCCACTACATGTTAATTATGTTAAAATACTTGACAAATCGAATATATGTATACGTATTTCCAAACTTATCAAACTTATCATTGTGCAAGAAAAATCGTATCTACACGAAAGACAGATAAATGAAACACAATGTAAGCAAACATCAATAAAGAGTATGAGAAAGTTATGTTGTGGTTCACATTTCACATCTCTCTCTTTCTGGGTGTATATGGCTTCCTTCAGTGAACAACTGGAAGTGGTTTGAAACATTTCATTGTTGAAGACAGCCATGTCCATCAGAATTAATCATCATATAGTATTGTTGTTCCTGCTTCTGCTCATGTCACTCAGCATCAGTTCATGTAAGTCTCTCCAGGCCTCTCTGAAATCGTCCTGCTGGTCGTTTCTTATAGAACAATAATATTCCATAACATTCATATACCATAATTTATTCAGCCATTCTCCAATTGAAGGGCACCTATTCAGTTTCCAGTTTCTAGCCACTACAAAAAGGGCTGCCACAAACATTCTTGCACATGTGGGGCGCTTTCCTTCCTTTATGATTTCTTGGGATATAAGCCCAATAGAAGTGCTTCTGGGTCAAAGAGTATGCACAGTTTGATAACTTTTTGAGCATAGCTCCAAATTGCTCTTCAGCATGGCTGGATCCGTTCACAGTTCCACCAACAATGAATCAGTGTCCCAGCCTTCCCACATCCCTTCCAACATTCATCGTTATCTTTTCCTTTCACTTTAGCCAATCTGACAGGTGTGTAGTGGTACCTCAGGGTTGTCTTGATTTGCATTTCTCTGATCAATAGTGATTTGGAGCACCTTTTCATATGACTACAAATAGTTTTAATTTCATCCTCTGAAAACTGTCTGTTGCAATTTATTTTTCTGTAAATATTCATCCATTTCAGTTAGATTGTCAGAATTGCTGCCATAGAGTTAAGCAAAATAACTCCTAATCATTGCTTTGATTTCCTTTTCATTGGTGGTAAGTTCATCCCCTTCATTTTTGATACTTTTAATTTCATTTTTTCTTTCATTTTTTTCTGCTCAAATTAACCAAAGATTTATCTATTTTGTTAGTTTCTTTTGTAAAACTGACTGTTTTGTTTAATAGTTCAATAGTTTTCTAAGGTCCTATTTTATTAATCTCTCCTTTGAAATTCAAAATTTCTTATTTGGTATTTAATTGGGAGTTTTAAATTTGCTCTTTTTCTATCTATTTTTAGTTGAATACCTAATTCATTGATCTCCTCTTTCTCTATTTTATTTATGTAGGTATTTAGAAATTATAAAATTTCCCCTAAGAATAGTTTTGTCTGCCTCCCATAGGCTTTGGTATGTCATTTTCTTGTCATTTATTGTCATTTTCTTAAATGAAATTATGGATTATTTCTGTGATTTGTTGTTTGATCCACTTCTTATTATGTAATTTTCTATTTGTTTTTAGTCTATCTTTCTCTGGCCCTTTATTGAATTTAATTTTAATTGCATTGTAGTCTGAAAAGGAAGTATTCACTATGTCTGCCTTTTTGCTTTTGGTTGTGAGGTTTTTATGCCCTAATACATGGTCAGTTTTAGTATAGATGCCTAGTACTACTGAGAAAAAGGTGTATTTCTTTCTGTCCCTATTCAGTTTTCTCCAGAAGTCTATCATATCTAGGTTTTGCTTGGATCCTATTAACATCCCTAGTTTCTTTTTGTTTATTTTTTGGCTAAATTAGTCTGATTCTAGAGGGGAAAATTGAGATCCCCCACTAGAATAGTTTTGCTGTCTATTTCTTCTTGTAAGTGGTTTACATTCTAGAAATTTGCCTGCTTTCCCACTTGGTGAGTACACATTTAGTATCATTACTACTTCATTATTTGTGTTACCTTTTATAAAGATGTACTTTCCCTCTTTATCTCTTTCTTCATTTTCTTTTCTTTTTTTTTCTTTTTTCTTTTTTTTCTTTGCTGAAGCAATTGGGATTAAGTGACTTGACCAAGGTCACACACTAGGAAGTGTTAATTGTCTGAGGTCAGATTTGAACTCAGATCCTCCTGACTTCAGGGCTAGTGCTCTATCCAGTACAGGGACTAGTTGTCCCACACAATTATTTCTTTTAATAAGAACTATTTTTACTTTTGCTGTATCTGAAATCAGAATTGCCATCTATCCCTTTTTTTTTTTTACTTCAGCTGAAGCATAAGAAATTCTCTTTCAGCCTTTTACCTTTACTCTGTGTCTATGTCAAATGAGTTTCCTGTAATCAATATACGGTATGATTCTATTTTTTAATCTCATTTGTTATTTGATTCCATTTTATGGAAGAGGTCATCCCATGCAATTGCAATTATGGTTGTCAGTTCTGTATTTCCCTCCATGCTATTTTCTCCCATGTATATCCTTTTATGTGTGTATTTCTTTTTTTTTTTTTACTCACCTCACTCACTACCTTATCTCCTATCATCCCTCCCCCCTTCTCTTAGTAGTGCTTGTTTAACCCAGTTCATCTACTACCTCATCTTCTATCAAAGCTTCCTTCCTTCTCTTACTTTTTTTTCCTAGTGTTTTTGCCCTCCCTTTAATTTTCCTCTTTCTCCTCCTTTCTTTTTTTCCTCCTTTCTCCTTTTCATTATAGGGTTAGATAAATTTTTGTACCTGACTAAAATATTAAATTTCCCCTCTTAAAGCAAAAAAAAACTGATGAGATCATGTTCAGACAATGTTCATCCCCCTCCTTTGTTTCTCTCTATTGTACCTCTTCATGTTAACTACTTGTCCCATTATACCTCCCCTTTCCTCTTTTTCAAGTACAGACCTTTTCCCATCCCTTAATCTTTTTTTTTATATTATTACGCCAGAGTCCATTAACAACCACCCTCTCAGTCTATGTGAAGCCCTTCCTCTATCTGTCCTAGTGACAGATACAGTTTTCAAGAGTTAGAGATATCATTTTCCCATCTAGGAATATAAACAGTTTAACCTTTGAATAAATATTTTCCCCCTGATTACCTTTTTATGGTTCTCTTGTGTCCTATGTTTGTAGATTAAAATTTCTGTTTAGTTTTGATTTTTTTCAATAGAAATTATTGAAAGTCTTTTACTTCACTGAAGCTCCATCTCATCTCCTGAAAGATAATGCTGTCTTGCTAGGTAAATAATTCTTGTTTGTAACCACAGATTCTTTGCCTTCTTGAATATGGTACTGTAGGCCCTTCGATTCTTTATTGTAGAAGCTGCCAGATCCTGGGTAATCCTGTGGGGTTTTTTGTTTTGTTTTGTTTTTTGATATTTGAATTATTTTTGTCTGACAGCTTACAGTATTTTTTCCCTTGAAATTACAGTTTTCGAGTTTCATGACAATGTTCCTTTTGCTTTTTCTTGTGGGATCCCTTTCCAAAGGTAATTGATGGATTCTTTCAATGAGTATTTTCCCCCTTTGATTCTAGAATATTGGGACAGTTTTTTCTCAATGACCTCTTGTACAATGCTATCCAGGCTCTTGCTTGTTTTTGGTCATAGCTTTCAGGTAGGTCAATAATTTTTAATTGTCTCTTCTGGATCTATTTTCCTGGTCAGCTATTTTGCCAGTGAAATATTTCACATTTTCTTTCTTTTTAGTTTGTTAGACTGATAATTTACTGTCTCATAAGGTCATTAGCTTCCACTTGCCCTGTTCTAGTTTTTAATGTGTGATTTTCTTCAGTTATCTTTTGTTTCTCTTTTTCCATTTGGTTTATTCTACTGTTTAAGGAATTATTTTCTTCAAACAATTTTTTTCTCTTTCTTTTCTACACTGTTGACTATCTCATGCATACCTCTCATTTCATTTCTCAATTTTTTTTTCTACCTCTTATTTGCCTTTAAAAGAATTTTATGAGCATTTCCAAGAAACTTCTTTGGGCTTGAGACCAATTTATCTCACTCTTTGAGATTTCTTCTTTGGACATTCTGTCCTCCTCTGAGTTTGTGTTTTTATTTGCCCTCTCACTATAGTATCTTTCTATAGTCAAGCTTCTTTTTTGTTCCTTCCTTTTTTTTTCTTTTCTTTTGGTATTTCCTTTTTTTTCCCCTTTTAAGGTGGACCTCGTTCCTGAGGTGAAGGTGGCATTTTCCCAAGCTTCCCATGCAGCTTTGAGCCTTGGCTTTGAGAAGAGAGGCCCTTTGTGTTTCAAGGGGGGTGGCTTTGTCTGTTTAAGAAACAACCTGGTATTCCAGAATTTGTCTTCTGAGCTGGGACTGGAGGCTGCTCCCCTGATTTGCTCCTCTACTGAGCCAGGACTGAGGTTTTCCCAGAGTCTATCTCACCTGGGCTCAACACCTTTTTCACCCCAGAGAAACTGATCTTTTTTTTTCCCTATGGCAAATGTGGTTAAGTGACTTGCCCAGAGTCATGTAGCTAAGAAGTGTTGTGTCTGAGGCCAGATTTGAATTCAGGTCCTCCTGACTTTAGGGCTGGTCCTACTAAGTGACTTAGCTGACCTGAGATTGATCTTTCTTAAAGTTTTTCAGTCTACCTTGAGCTGGAGAGTGGTTTCATTTCATCAAACTCTCTTGGTTTCATATGGTTTTCCAGGGAAACTTGCTTTACTACTACTCCTGCTACTATTACTATACTACTATTACTAGTAATAACTCATATCTCTTTGATATTTGAAAAGTTCATTATCTATGTTATTTTATTTGATCCTTAAAAAAAGAGCACAACTCTCTCATTTTGGATTTGTATCACTAATGTTTAGTATTGTATCTAGTATAAAATAAGTTCTTAGTGTATTCTTGCTGATTATGATGAGCACACCAAAAGAATGGCTCTTCAGTTACTTTTTTGAGGCAAATTCCACCTACCCTTGAAATTTTATGTCTTGTACCTTAAAATCATTTAATAACTGACCCTTTAGGGTTTTTTTAATTGTCCCACTTAATTTCACTGTCATGTATTATGTCATATGGTTGAGTGTTTTCTCTTCTGGTTTACCATATTGTACAGATATGTAGTAACTAAAAAAAAATTGGAAATCAAGAATTTTGGTTTGAGAGTATTAAAAAGAAGATATGAGAAATGTATACTCCCCAAAATTGTTTGGCAGAGATGGTCTGAATTGCACATGTTTAACATGTGTTGAATTACTTGTCATTATGAACAAAAGGTTTTGCAAGAATGAATGTTTAAAACTATTTATGCATTTGTTTTGAAAATAAGCTTTAAAAATAAAAAAAGATCACTGCATTCAAATGTTCTACCCAAATCAATTGATGGTTCTAACAGTAGACTGAGCTCCAGAAAATTATTTCTTTTTTCTTAAAGGGTTTATCCACTGGATCACCATCTTCCTATCATGCCCTTTTAACAGGGAGTTTTAATATCCCCTTGAAGCTAGAGAAAGTCTCACTTTAAGGTGAGGCTATTTAAGGAAGAACATGGATAACAAGTAAGATTTCAATAGTTATATCTTGAAAGGAACATATTCTAGCTGTGGAGAACAGTGTGAAGGAGGCACATAGATAAGATATAGTCAGATAATAGAAAGTTCTGATGGCTTTAAATTTGAATATTGAGGGATAAGCCTGAAAAAGTAGGATGAAGAGTTGTGGATACATCCTAGAATACCAAGATAAGATTTTGAACTTAATTTTGCTGTCCTAAATAATATAGACACATTTATACAGATAATTTTCAATAAGTGTTTCAGTCTATGATTTTTTTATGTCTGTGTGCTGGCTTCCTAGAAAATAATTATCCACAAGAGAATGGCTTTCATGGATGATAAAAAGGTTTTAGGGGCAGCTAGGTGATATAGTGGATAGAGCACCAGCCCTGAAGTCAGGAGGACCTGAGTTTAAATCTGGTCTCAGACACTTAACACTTCCTAGCTGTGTGACCCTGAACCCTGGGCAAGTCACTTAACCCCAATTGTCTCAGCCAAAAAAACAAATAAAAATAAAAGGGGTTAGATTCTTTTTTGTTTAAATAAGGTTTATTATTTTTAATAGAAGTACCTATATTTTAATGTAGCATGGCACCATGTGATCCTCTAGTTTGTTTTCTGGAGGTAGTTTTAATTATTGTAGTTTGCAAAATCTATCTTTTATTGAGACTAACAAGCCATAGTTCTGGAACTGCACACAGTAAGCCATGGCTGGCACAATTATAATGAGAACCAATTGTTTCATTCAATTTCTTCTTCCTCCAAAATGCAATTAACAAACTGTGATTAGTTGAGCAAATTCCAAATTGTATTCAGATGAAAGCAATTTACCCCATATTTTGGTCCAACAGGTGATCCTTTTCAGAGCTCCTGGAAGAATTGGATGGTTTCATCTCATTGTTCTTAGAAAGAAATGGATTTAAATGTTCAATTCCAGCCAACTCCTTCCCATACCCACACCATATGGTGGTTCAGTCTTAGTCTTTCGGCTTCACTAGCCCCAAAGGCTGCCTGAATAATTGCATCTTGCTTCCAAAATCTTTCTGTCTTAAACTAAAGTATTTAAATAAGGGTATGAAGTAATAAACTTTCTAGCCACACATCCAATGATTATAATCCTATGAGATTAGAGAAAGTTATTTCAAGGGCTGTAGAAGGAAAACTCTAACCTCTGTTCTGATTAGTTACAAGAATGATGGTAAATGAGAAGGACATTTAATTAGCTGCACCAGAATATCATAAAGATCTTTGCAAGCCAATTCTGATTCTAGAATTTTTCACTTTGAATTGCATACTATCACTCTATTCTGCATATTTCTCCTGAACTATCTTCTGTTCCTTTAATGACTAAGTATCAGGTATCTAGGTGTATGAGCACTGCTGATCTGTCAATGAGTATTTGTGCTACATTACTTTATTTTATGTTCATTTGTAACTGATTTCACCTGGTCACATATAATGTAGTCCTCTGTTTTCATTAGATAATAAAAACATCTTCCCAATATCCATCTTGATATAGTTCCTGGCCAGCCTGGGGCTTCACCTTCAGCCTGGGATTAGGCTCACTGCTGATTAATGAATGATTGTATCATTTAAGATCACAATTTCATAAAGCTTGATAGGATTTCAGAGACCAGTGAGTCTGAATTTCTTATTTATTTATTTATATATTTTTTAAATAAAGCTTTTTATTTGCAAAACATATGAGTAACCTTTCAACATTGACCTTTGCAAAAAAAAAAAAAAACTTTTTTTTCCCAAGCTTTTCCTTTCCCTCCCCCCCCCACCCCTAGATGACAGGTAATCTAATACATGCTAGATAGGATAAATTATATGACAAATACAATACATGTATACATATCTATACAGTTATCTTACTGCACAAGAAACATCAGATCTAGAAAGAGAAGAAGGAAAAAAAACAACCTAATAAGGAAAACAGAATGCATGGAAATATTCACAGAAAGCGTTAAAATGCTGTGTTGTGGTTCACTCTCAGTTCCCACAGGCCTCTCTCTGGATGTATATGACTATCTTCATCGCAGCACAACTGGTTTGAATCACATCATTGTTGAAGAGAACCATGTCCATCAAAATTGATCATCGTATAGTCTTGTTGCTGTGTATAATGTTCTCCTGGTTCTGCTGTGAATTTCTTATTTAATAGTTGAGGAACTAAGGCTCTGGGAAGTCATATAGCTTGTCTAAGGTCATAGATGCAATTGATAACACATATGGAATCTGAACTCAGGTTTTTTTTTTACTTTAAATCCAATATTTTATTCAATTTAGCATATTTGTTCAATTTCTAAAGTTTAAATACTTTCTCAGCTCAATCTCTTTTGGCTTCCTATGGCTAACATTTTGCTTTTTCTTGCTGGCAACTGTTATCTTCATTCATTGCTCCCCACCAGTTCCTATATAGAAGAAAACTGTTTCAATCTACCATAGAAGTTATTTAACTTTAATGTTTGATAGATTTTTTTCTTTACAATCACTGTCATTTCCCTATAACCACTTCATGGTAGCCCTTCCTTATATAGTAATAAGAAAAATCAATTAAGTAAAAACTAACAGCCTCAAGGATTAAATATGAAAGCACATACACCTAAAAATACATAGTGCATTTTTATATAAAGAGATATGTTTGATTTCATAGGGGAGATATTTAAATTAATCCATTCGCTTCACACACATTTATTTAGGTTTTACGAAAATCTAGGCACTATGCTAAATGCTAGAGATACAAAGACAACAACAAAAAAAATTGAAACAGACTTTATCTTCAAACAATTAGGTTCTAATGGGTGGATTATGGCATTCCAACAAGTAATTAAGTCCAAAAGCTTCAATGTAATTTTGCAGGCCAGGAGGAAGAACAGCATCAAAAACTAGAGAAATCAAGAAAAGGCCTTTTAAAGTAGATGAGCTAGGAATTTCAAGAATTAGTTCTGAGAATAAAGAGTGTTATAATTTTGAAGAACAGGAGGAGAAAGAATAGCAAATAAGCTATTTGTCCAGACTGTTGAGCAATATTAAAAAAAAGAAAATTTGAGACCAGATTTTAATGGCATTAAATATTAAATATATTGAATATTTAGCAATAAAAATAGAAACAAAAGAATTTTCATGATATGGATAATAAAGATGTATATTCATAATCCTGATATGTTCTAATGTTATATTCATTTTTCTAGTGATCTTGTATTTCTCTCTTTTTGCTTTAGTTACTGTTATCAGTTCTCTCTGATATATCCATTTTCCTTCCAATATTTCTCTGTATTATTATTTTTGGTTCATTCCCTGGTTTCATCAATGCAGAGAGTTCCCAGTGGGTAATGATAGTGAGAGACTAGTTATTTTTAACACAAATTGATAAATATTGAAATTCAGAGTCCTAGAGAGATCCAAGAGCACTGGATGTTAAATGACTTGAAAAAAAAAATCCAATGTTTGAGAAGTGGGATTTGAATCAAGTTTTTCTAATTCTAAGGATGGTTGTCTATTTACTAGTCCTTCAGTGGTCCCCTAACTGCCAAATAAAGAAGCAATTTCTTACTCTGGTATTTAAGGATTATCTCTATATACTCCTATACTTCCCAATTATTTAAAGGATTAGCATATAATTTTTCCTCCTCCTTATTTTTCCTTACTTCCTTCATGGGCAAGGTCAGTGGCCTACACCTCTGTAAAATTTGAGATCTTCTCAACCAAAAGTCATCCCTCCCTTTTTTAATTTCTGAAGCTATTGTATTTATTTTCTTTTTTGGAACAAGTAATTCTTATCTAATGCAAAAAATGCTAACTAATCACAATGCTAACTATCACAATCTTTAAAGTGTTATGTAAACATTAGTTATTGTTGCAGAAATATCTATTATTATCATTGCTGTTACTTTATCACTACTGTAATTATATTATAACATATTAAGGTTACTTTTACATGTTTCTGGTCTTACACATCAAACACTCCACTATTATTAAAACTCTAAAGAAAAAAATAATGTAATAAAATTAGATAGTTATTAACTATAACTATGATGAAGAGATTGATAATAGAAAATTGATAGATAACTAAGAAGACAATTTAGAAATAAACAGGTAAGACACCATAATGACTGGTATTTCATGTACTTTTCATGTAGTGAAGCAATCTCCATTATTGGCCAATGGAGGGGAAGCAGATTTTGGGATATTTTAAAAAGGGATGAACTATCTTTAGTTGAATTCTCTTTCCAATAATCATCATGCCAGAATACTAGAAATTCTCTTGGCAGGGGTCAATATAGGTGTTCTTGCCCTTCCCAACTAGACATATGGCCTCTAAAAATCACACTGAGTTTCATTTAGATTTTAGTCTTTCTGCCTCTCTCCTGCTTTTTTGTTATTTGATTGTGTTGCCTGAAAAGCAATTCCAAGACCAACTTTTCTCTGCAAAGAAGCAAATATAAATATCTTCTCATAATTTTTTTTTGAGATCAGGTGTGGACATTATAATTTCACCTGATTTTCTTATTGTTTTATAATTTCCCTTTCCATATACTTAATTGTAATCCTATTGTATGTTTTATTCATGATATTGTTTATTTAATTTCGCATCAGTTTTAAATTAATATGTTCATTTTTATTAATCTGATTGAGTGTTCTTACAATAGAGTAATAACATTCCTTACACTGATTGACCACAATTTATCTGTTTTCCAATTGATAGTCAATTGCTTTCTATTGTCATTTTTTTTTTGCCTCAGCTACAAATAACTATATGTGGTGTGTGTGTATGTGTCTGTGTCTGTATGTGTGTAAAGAGAAATCTATCTATATAGGTATATATATACATCCATCCATACACACACACATAAACCCACACATAGACATTTTTACATGAAATATTTCTTTTAATAAGTGATGTCTCTGAATCATGTATCAGGCAAGGGAATTTCTCAATAAAGGAGTACAGAACTTTTACCACTCTCTGCTCAGGACAAATGAATGAATAAGTGAAAAAATGAATGCTACAATAAGTTCTGGGGTTACAAGTTCTATAGAAAAGGAAGTCCCTCATCTCAAAGAACCTACTGAATAAGAACAATATTGATAGGTAGAGTGATGACCACAAAGATTCTTTTTGGTCCATATCATTATAGGGATGGGAAAATGGTAATAGAGAGTTGGAATGGGAAGTAGATTGATACATTACTCTTAAGATTGCTGGTAGAATGATTTGATTATAGTTACAAAATGGGAAAGGAGAAGGATATTTTGTGGACATTTAGAAAGGGAAGGTTTGATCACTTAGAGCCATCATGGCTTTATTGAACATAGCTAATGCCAGAGTAATTTAGTTTCCTTTTCCAAAAAGCTTACTCTGTTAACCAATCAGAAAAAATTAAGGCAGAGTATATTTAGATTTCTGAAAAGTTTTAGACCAAGTCAACCATGACTTGTGGAGAAGATAGAGATGTAGGAGAGATACTAATAAAATTAACTGGAACAAGAACTGGTTGAATGACTCGATGCAAAAACTAATCACTAAGATTATTAAGGAAACAATATCTTTAGCTTATTTACTTAAATTTATGTAAAATATTGTCAGGAAAAGGGGGTCATAAGTGGAAAAGATTAAAAAGTCCAATTTTAGATAACTCCATATGAATTAAAGTGTCAGAGAAAGTGACATGTTTCCTTGGTAGAGGAAGTTGTTCTGTATCTCAATGAAGTCAAATGTAAATTTAAAAAAAAAAGTTTTTTTTGGAACAAGAAATGTCTATATCAGTCCTACTTATAGTTCTCTGTTTGATACTGGATAAACTATCCTAACAAATAGTATGGGAAAAATTGACAGTAGTGTTGGAAAAATGGAAGAATATGCAATTAATAATTCATTAATCCTGAAGACCATGTGGTATAAATATCAGTGGAAGGAATTGGAGATAATTAGACAAAAGAAGAAAAAAATTGTATTTGCATGCAACTCATAACAGAAATCATCAAATATTTGTAGAATAATCATGTGAGAAAGGACTAAGATTATTCTGCGTGGTTTCAAGGTAGAACTACAAGCAAGAAGTGATGGGAGCAGAGAGTAAGATTTTTTTTAACAATACTTTAGAATCTATTCCATGCTTTAATCATTTTTAGATAACTTTACTAATTTATCAGTTGTGTTTTTCTTGCTAAGAGTTTGAACAAATTCAAAGTTATATTATTGTCTGCCTCAGTGTATTTGTGTGTCTACATGCATGTGCATGTGTGAACATGTGTTTATATGTGTTTGTATTTAGTAGAAATGTGTCAACAGTCTGTCTTTTGTAGCAAGCTCATCATTTTACATTGATGCTAATTTTTGGATTTATAGGAAATGTTATTTTGGGTTGTATCTTGAGTTTCTTTAAGAGATCATGGATAACTTTGGAAAGATCAGTTTCTATTGAGGAAGAGAGTGGGACTCGGGACAAAGTCATGGCTGACACTCAAGGCCAGAAGGAAGACCAAGAATAAAGCTTGTGCAGAGGAATAGCAGAAAAGTATAGCCTAAAAGGTAGAAGAAGTAGAATAGAAGAAATGGTGATGAATGAGACATTGTTGGAGCCATACCTAAATAAAGTAAGTTCAGTAAGGCAACCACGAATCAGATCAGTGTTCTAGGATGGATATTCTGAGCATGAAAGGTTTAAATCTTCCAAACTTGGTATCTGGTGAGATGACATTCATACTTAAAACTGTCAACTGAAGAATTTCCAAGTAAAAGTTTTTGCTATGATCATATTTATTGTATACATTTAGAGAAATTTACTCATGGATGCAATATTAGATTCATTATTATTATTAATAGTAAGACTAGGAAGAGGAGAAATAGGACAAAGGAGAAGAGTAATAATTGAAAATAATAGTCCTTTAACATTTGCAAAATACTTTATATTATATCTTTCTAAGGAGAAATAGATTTAAATTCCAGATTATTTAGCTGAGTGATTCTGAGAAAGAAGATTAACATCTTTGGGTTTGTGAGATCTAGTATATAAAATGAGGAAAGACTTTTTTCAGTAAAGATTGAGGCAATTTTTTTTTGCCATTCCCCTCTCCAGCTCTATTCATTTTACTACCTAGTAGCCCCACCTTTCTAAAGCTCTTTACAATAATAATAAAAAAATTCCTAATAATATCCCTGCCAAGTAGATAGAATATTAAGACTACTGTTCAAGAGGAAGACAAACTGACTTGCTTAAAATCATCCACTGAACTCCTATGTCTCAAATCTACTTCAATCCTGACTCCAAGTCCATTTCTTATTTCATCAAAGTAGTCTGCCAATAAAATCTAATCTTGAATTATTACCTTAGTAAAATAATTTGTGGCCATTCCAATGAAGTTGTATTTGTTTTAGTCTGTTCACTGATTTGACATCTCTACCAGGACATTTGGTCCCTATCGATTTGTTGATCATAAATGTAAGGTCAAATTAAGTTTCAACCTAAGAAGTGGTTGGAGGTAGGTTTGAATATCCTTCTTGTCACATATCAAGCTTATTTCTGACTTTTTTTTAAAACGCCTACACTTTGTCACATCTCATAGTTTGCAATACACACAGACATATCAGATAAAGACTGATCAAACACTGCACGCTGTGGTTTGTCTTTTGTCTTTTACGTTCTCATCACTCATTACTGACACGTACTACTTTGTGAATATTTTGCATTTTTTTTAGTTCTCATATTTTTCAATGCACAAAGAGCCCAAAGACAAAGGCTTATCAAAAACCATCATTAGACTACATTTATCTGCTTTGCAGTGCTGTTTCTAGCTTCTTATAATGTGTTAAATATCCTCTGGCCTTGTGAAAGCTGCCTGAATTCTTGTGTATTATTGGCTTCTTACTTATTATCTATTAATGAGTAGTGGTAGGCATTTTATGTAATTCTTGGCCTCTTATTTTTGATTTTCTAGGATAAGTATTTTTAAAGGTTTAAACTCACAGGAAACTATTTTAATTAAAATACTAAATTTTTACTTGATTCATTTTCTATCATCAGTAAAATTATCTTGCTCATTTGAGAAGTAATGAAATAAGGGGCTTGGCAACATGGGATTTATAGTAAGAAGGGACCACAGAATACACCTATTGTCACTATATAGATGGGAAGCTAGGGAACATAAAGGAAAAATTTCATGATTAATGCTATAGTTACTAAGCAATAATACTAACAATAATAATAAACAGTATTAACATATCCTTTGTCATAAGCCAAGTACTATTCTAATCCATTTATATTATTACTTCATTTTATTTTCACAGTAAACCTGGAATGAAGGTGCTAGAGTAGCACCCCTAGATCATTTGGCCCTAAATTCAGATATCTTTCAAGAATATCATTTAGTGAGCATAAAATTGAGATTCTGCTTTGCAACTTTTTTTGTCATCTTGAACACGTTATTTTCCCTATATGAGCATCAGTGCTATTTTTTGTAAAATGAAGATTATAATATATTCACCATGACTACTAGGCAATAGTATAAAAATTTGTGTGTAGAGAATATTTTAGAGATTATAAATTTACCTTATATGTTAAGGTCAATATTATATCTATAGAGTACATGACAGGTTATCTCAGCAGAAAGGATAACTTCTATTGAAGGAAATGATTATTTCTTTCCAGTATTTAGCAATTAATTATTGTATTGGAGCCAAGGTTTTTCCCCATTTTTATTTGTTCTTCCAGAAATCAACCAGTAGAAAACTCCTCAAAGATTTATCCAGGCCAACATCTAATTAGATAATAAATGGATTCTAAGTTTGGGCTAATGAAAGGATTCCCAGTCATTATGTTTACTCAGATAGGTCTAGGAAAATCTTGATTCTCCCTTTTGTCAGACAGGTGATATGAAATTGATAAATTTCTTTCCCCATAACTTGAATGACCCAAGCCAGGTATGTTAAGACCCTCAATGTAATCTAGTCTAGCTTTCTATTATAATATTTTTTTTAGTTACTCTAAGGAACATCTGCTTTTATTAGGGCATATAAATTGTGAGCCCATCATCATAAGGAATTTTGGTCTAAGTGAGATGATCAAATGATCATCCTTTCATTAATAAACATGCTGACCTTATTAATAAAATGGTTAAATTACCCAGAAACTATATTTCTCAAACTTTTTAAAAACACCACACCATCCCATTTATAGGTACTGGTAGTATTAACACAGGAAACTAATATCTCTGGTTTTACAAAGATTTCTTACTCATCATCTATTAATGACTAGGGGTTGGCATTTTCTTCATGAATTATTATGATCATTTCATTTATCTGCTCAGAACCCTAAAATAATCATAAGAGCTGACATACTACATTTTATGAATTTTAAAGCTTTCTATATACCTCAACTCATTCCCCCTCTATAAGCAAAAACAACAAAAATCCTGGGAGTTAGGTGCTGTCACTCCCATTTTATAGATTCTGGAACTGAATGTGGGAGACATTAAGTTAAAAACCTTTCCCCCCACTTTGCCACAACTTGACCAACTTATGCAGCTGTGTTTTGAGTAATGAGGTTTGGAAAGAAAATAAAACTCCAACTAAATTCAAGGTAAAAGAGGAAAAGGATATTAAAGAAGCCAGACACCAGGGATATAACCCATTGTGGCTAATCCTGATCATAGCCTCCCAGTTGAGTATGAAATTCATTCTGAAATGGAAAGTGAGATTTAGGTGTCTGAGAATATGAAAATCACATCCTCATTCAGGTTGTGTTGCAAACAATAAATCTGAAGTAGTATTTACATGTAGGTCTTCCTTACTCCAAGGTAAATAATCCATACATCAACATCTTATGTTTCTTTGTCTTTTGAATTTTTATTTTTTTAATGAAAATCTACTCTCCTTCTCTGCTACACATCCTGCTACACATACCTATCAAATTGGGTAATATCATAAAAAAAGGAAAATGATAAATTTTGGAGAGGATGTGGAAAATCTGGCACACTAATGCAGTGTTAGTGAAGTTATGAACCGATACTGATATAACCATTCTGGAGAAAAATTTTGAAATATGCCCACAGCACTATAAAATTGTGCATATCTTTGATCTATGAATATCACTGCTTGGTCTCTGTCTAGAAGAGGTTAGTAAATAAGGAAAAGGACCTTTTGGTAGGAAAATATTTATAGAAGCTCTTTTTTTGTAGTGACTAAGAATTAGAAATTGTGGCATAGCTGAATAAACTGTGATATGTGAATAAAATGTAATAATATTTTGCTATAATAAATGATAAATAGGATGATTTAAGAAAAGAAAAACTGGGAATTCTAACATGAATTGGTAAAAAAATGAAGAGAGAAGAACCAGGAGAAATATTGTATAAAATATAGAACAATACAATATACAATATTGTTCCACAAAGAATTGTGAATTAATTAAGGTATTCTTAGCAGTATATAATAATCCAAGATGATGCCAAACAACTTATGATGTAGCATGTTATCTGCCCCCAGGGAAAAAAACTGATATTGTCTTACTATAGACTGAAATATACTGCTATTTCTTTCTTTCTTTTCCTTCCTTCCTTCCTTCTTTTTTTCCTTCCTTCCTTCCTTCCTTCCTTTCTTCCTTCCTTCCTTCTTTCTGCCTTCTTGCAAAAAATGACTAATGTAAAATATTTTATATGGTTGCATATATATAACCAATATTGAATTACTTAACATTTCAGGAAAGGAAAGGAGGAAGAGAAGGATAGAATTTAGAACTCAGAATGTTAAAAACCCAAATGTTATAAATGGTTTTAACAGGTCATTGGGGAAAAATAAATTATTACTTAAAAAAGAATAATTTATGCCTTATTCTACTACATCTTTAGTGCATACTTTTCTTTCTTTTAACTCTTGTCTATCTATTGAAATACATGTATTTTAATATCTAGCTTCTTGTGTGTATTTTTACTACCTTTGCCCAATTCATATGAAGGTTAAATTTCAAGTGATATCTTTCCTCCCATCTCTTCCTCATTCTATGTATAAACTTTCCATTATATGCTTCAATTATATGATGTAAGTTTTGCTTCTACTATTTTATGCTTTTAGCTCTCTACTCTTTTATAGTGGTGGCTGCTTGTCAATATTTGAATCAGATTTGAACAGCACATCTGTGGCTTTGCCCCAGTTGGATTTCTAATAGACTGCTGCTGGACTCAGCTACTGTAAGCCATCTGGAATATTCTACATGCACAGGGAGGCTGAGCTATAGGCTCTCATTTTGTCTGCATTTTTTGTCCTGATGATTCTAGTATTCTGTTGGAGACATCAGACTGGAATGGAAGCTGGAAAGGAGACCTTGCCCTTATTTGGTTTTGAATTTCCTTCTTATTCAATTCACAAAGACCAGTGAAGTGTCTTTACACTATAATTCTTCCTCTAAATCCAAGTGTCTTTCTGCTCTGAATTTGTGACTTTTAACTGTCTAGTATTTTACATAACTTTCCCAGGGAAATTTGTTTCTGAATCCTGCATTGAATTAAGACTCCCCTGAATAAGCCTAGGACATTTTTCCCCCTGGTACATTGTCTTGACCCCCTTTTAATTTCTGTGGCCTGTAGTACTCCACATGGCACCTTGTTGGATAGACCTAGCCAGTACCCATAGAATTGGGATATTTCTTCATGCTGATCTGAGTTGGAAATGTGAATTAATAGACTTTTTTAAAAATTCCCTAATCAGGACTTAATGGGATATATTTTCGAGATCTTAAGGGAGGAATTATGTGGAGGAACTTTGTTATACTTTTTTTTCCTGCTACACTGACTTCTATGCTCTATCTCTATCACATTGTGCTTTTTTGTTTGTTTGTTTGTTTTGTTTGTTTGTTTTGTGTTGTTTTTTAAGCAGTGGCTCCCTAGTGTGTAATGCACAAAGTATAAAGTAATTAAACTGGCATTCATTTCCCATCCAGATTTTACTATCTTCTGCTTTTCTTTGCATGCATATTTTATATCAGCTAACCTGGAAAGCTTGTTACTCCTATACGAACACAATAAATATTCCATTTTCTGAGTCTTCCTTGATTGTTATCACCATGTGGTGATAACACACATAACACAATTTTTTTCTCTTACCATATCTGTCTTAAAATTTTCTAAGTATTTTCCTATACTTTTCTCCAATGTACCATCTTCCATAAAGCCTTTCTTAATTAGTACTTATAATGCATTTTGCTTTATTTCATTTCACATTCAACTGTATAATTATTTCTGTACTATATTATTATTTCTATAAAACATTATTTCCTCCTACCAATATTCAAGATTCCTCCAGGCAAATATTGGATTTCACTTTGTCTCTGCTGCAACACTTTGGTTCCTACTTGTATATTTTAATTATATATTATAGTAGATACTAAGTAAAATAATGGCTTAATTGAATTATTTGACTATATATAATATTAAAGTCTTCCATTCAATTATACATTCTTTCTATTTTTAAAAATTCTATACCACTTATTTTTTCACACTACTATTACCTAAATCTTTTTTTTTTCTTTCCAGAAAGATTTGTTCATGCTGACAGCATATAAATCTGGCCAACAGGACTGCACAATATGAATTGAGGAGCTAAAAGCAGCTGGTCATATGTGTGAAATCCCTGAACTATGTCATTATTTCTTACACTGGAACAATAACTGACCACTAGCCCGAAGAAACAATAACTGAACACTATCCTGATCAAGCTAAGTTGGACTTATGATTCTATACTATTCTAGGCAGGAAGTTCTACCTGGTGACCATGAACTTTGAAAACAAATATTTTGATAAAATGCATTTCCTTTATGATGTTAAATAGTTTATTGTACACATTTAAAATATTATTTTAAGAATGAGAATGGGTTTCACCAGACTGTCCAAGGTGTCCTTGCAAGAACAACTGTTAAAATTCTTGCTCAAAAGGTTACATGGGACTTTGCTCCCATAATCCTTATGTTATAAGCAGTATACATTTTACTATCCATATTTTATAGTTAAAGAAATCTAAAGAATGGAGAAATCAAGAACATTGTTCATAATCATACAGCTATTGGCCATCCAAGTTAGTATTAAAATTCAATGTTCTTTACTCAATTCATCTCCAACTAGAACTAAATATAATTTCATTTTGCAAAGAGTATACAGACTGCTCCTATTTTACAGGCTCTCTGTGAACTTGAAAGGCAGGAGAAGAAAATAAGCATATTTGACATAATAGGCACTTATTTCTTAGAGAGTTCAGGCAAAGATTGAAGATTCTGACAACTAAATAAAGATATTAAAAACAGGGTGGAGGTGGGGGTGGGAAAGGCAACATCACAATAGAGTAAAGGCAGTGATTATAGAGTAATCTGTTTAAATAGCAAATTTACAAATGATTTAGAAAGCTGTTAACAAACAGAGAAGTTAGAGGTAGAAAAAAATTACAAAATCTTCAGAGAAAGACAAACCATGTTAGTTTAAGGGCAATCAATCCTCAGGCAAAATGAAAAAGAGAAGCACACATATTCCCTCTTCCCTATTCTTTCTTTTCATTTCTGAAAAGCAAAATAAAACAAAGAAACATCTAAACATTTTAACCTTGCTATTACAAAAGATACCACATATCCTAGTATTTCCTTTTATTTTCAGTTTTAGTCCCCAATCTGCTTTTTTCTCTTGTTTTGTTCAAATTATACAAATGATACAATGTAGGTGACACACTTTACAGACCTTACAATTCTGAAGACATTTTAAAAATAAGATCACAGAAGACGAGATGAAAGGGATTTTAAAGATTATCTAGTACAACAGTCTCATGTGAAAGATGAGGAAACTGAGGTATTGGGCATTTTAATGACTTTTTCAAGGTTACCTAGTACAATAGTGTCAAGCAAAGTACCTTTGGTCTATACAACTGCTCTTAACACTTCCCAATACTGTGGAAGCCTATTCAAATGCAATTGGAAAATATTTAACAACAACAATAAGAGACAGACAGACAAACAGAGACAGAGAGACAGAGAGAGAGATAATATGGATTACTAGAATATTTGGTTTTCTTAGTCAATATGTTGTAAGGATTCCTATGCATAATTAATTAACATCCATTTTTATTTGAGTCTGACATCAGAGACCAAAGATATGAGTCTTCTGATGTTAAAGTTCAACATAGTTTTTACTGAATGACTCAGAAGGTTTTCTTTTTGTTGTTGCAGTGGTGGTGGTTTTGGGGGTGTTCTGCAATGTGTTTAATTTTGCAAACTATCTCTGAAGTGTCCAACTCCTCCATTTGACATTTTTGCCATTTTCTGAGGTCCAACTTTAATAATATATTTTCAATGAAGTTTTCCCTAACTGATTAGTGTATAACAGCTTTCCTAGATTTAAGCCCTCATAGCATTCCATTATCATGCGATTGTTGCAGATTTAGATCTGGAAGAGCCCTTAGGGCTCCTATATTTTAGTCTTCTCATTTTTTAAACCAGAAATTTAAGGCTAAGAAGGTAAAGTGATTTGCCCAATGATATATAAGTATGAAAAAAATGGAACTGGGTCTTAAACTAAGATAATCTGATTCACAATGCATTGTTTTCTCCTTCAGACTATACCATACCTTCCTAGTTATTCTTCTCTAGAAATATGATCATAGATTATAAAATTAGATTAAGAAATCACTTCAAAGATTATCTAATCCAAATCTTCTCATTGTCTAGATGAGGAAAATGAAGTCCAGATAATCCTGAAAATACTTTAACCCTGATTACAACAATGACAGTTGAGTCAGTACTAAATTCAGGTCTTCTAATTAAAAATACATTATCCTTTATAGTAAAACACTTGAATTTTCTTATTTGTACTATAGTTATTTGTGTTTTATACATCATGTTTTTCTTAATAACACTATTAGGTCTCAAAGCAGGCACACTAATTTCTGTATTTTTCTGAAGAGTAATCAACATAATAGTAACAAGTATATAATTTGATAAAGTTTTTTTAAACATTGTTGAGCTATACAGAACAGCCCATATGTTATATGAATTCTATAGAATATAAGATACAGAATACTAAAAAAAAATCCTGGAGTCATAAACTTCTAAGTTATTTAAATTAATTATAGTGTTGATACTGGAATAAATCAAGTTGTAGACTAAATTAGTAGAATAACTGAGATTGGCTTGCTTTACCTGGTCTTTGGCTCCTTTATTAATCCATTTTCCTGGGCTTTTTAATCTTCATCTAATGTTTTGCTATGATTACAAAGAACCTCTATGTCAGCTAAAATATTGCTGGTACTCTGTGGCCAGAGAAGGACATACTCTTTCTTTGTCTTTTGCAGTTGCATGAGGTGTAAGTAATACTTTGCACATACATGAGGTGTAAGTAATGCTTATAATTAGCAAAAGTTTTGATTTTGAAGATCTGGATACATAGCTGGGAGGTCTCATTTAGTAACATCAGGGTAGCAAGATATTCACAATATAGTACACTAACAACTATGATTGATCAGGAAAATGCATTTCCAACTAAGAGTCAAAGATATGATCAACAGGATCAACAAAAGCAGTCAATGTCTCTAGAACTTTTACAAATAAAACATATACAAAACACATATATGCATATGCAGTCATTAAACACTTACAATTTGTAGGAAACTATGCTAACTTCAGTCCCCATTCCATATGATAACAAATCCAAAATTTGATTTTTCCATCCAGATGAGATGTTATAGTTTTATTGCACTTTAAATATGTCAAAGCACCTTCTCACACCAACACTTTGAGATAAATACCTCCATTTTACATATAAATAAATTGAAATAAATTATCATTTTCCTCCTATGATTTATATGCTTTGAAAAGAAACCACATATAAACATATAAAAATTCAAAATGTCAATACAAAGAAGATACAAGATATTTTCTTTGACAGGTAAGTACAATTACATTTCTTTAAAAAGGTGAAAAAGTGTTGAAATAAGTTTCATATATGTGGTTTTTTTCAGTTTTACATCCTTTCAACCTAAGATAAAAGATAAAAAATAGAAAATATACATTATCTAGGCACATTATCTGTAACTACTCTGTGGCAGGTACAGTGGATGTTAACATTCCCATTTTATAGATGAACAGTCTCAAAGTTTTAATGATTTAGCCATGGCCAGAGAATTGTCAAGTATCAAAAACCAGTACATAGAAAAAACTATTTGATAATTTCTGATGTGCTCATGAAGCAAAGACTACAAGGGTGTGACATGGGCTGTGTTGAAGAATGGGCATAATTTCTGTAGGTGTAGATGTGGCAGAGAGATAGCAAAGATGTCAATGTATTTGGCCTGGGAGGGTTCACACTGAGAGTCAGGAATCATGAAAATTATTGTAGCCTTACAGAGTAGTATCAGACTAAACTTTGCTAAATATAATCAGAGAGAGGGAGAGGGAGAGAGAGAGGGATAATGGACAAGGAAGAAGGAGAAGAAGAAAGAGGGAAAAAGAAAAAAGAGGGAGAGTTCTCTAGAGGTTACAAGAGGGCTAAGAATCAAATTACTCAAAAAATCAATGTTTAACTCTAAACCTAGACTTCAAACACCAATTAATATGTAAAATTAAAGTCAATCTTACTTTTTCTTTGAGGTATGACCCTTTGTATTGAGTCTCCTACCTCTCAACTAAAATATAGGTGGAGATGACTTTTCTTTTCTTCAAAATTGCATTCAAAAGACATGTTTCTCCTTGCCCATTGTTCATATTCTGCTTTCATTGGGTGGTATGCTGTAATGGAAAGAGAACTGGATTTGGATTTGGGACCTGGGGTTGAATTCTGTCTTTGAAACTTTGTTCTATGTGAGCTTTGGAACAATTATTTTATGAAATAAATATAGTTTCAAAAAAGAGTTTACACTCTAAAATCAAAGTATCTGGATATAAATTGTGCATTTTATACTTGTTTGGTCTTAAACAAGACACAACCTTGCACATTCAGTTTTCTCATCTACAAAAAGAGGTGGAGGTATATTAGATGATCTCTAAAATTCCTTCTTGCTCTATAGTTATTATTATCTTATTTTTTAAACTTAGGCAAATTTAACATCCTTCAACCTCAATTTCTTTTCTTAAAAAATGATAACGGACCACATCTATGTTACCATATTCAATGTAGCTGTTGTGAGAATTCAATAAGATAATATATATGAAAATAGTGTTGACTATGGAGAAACTGAAATTAGAGTAAGTTGTATGAATTCCCTAAGGTCACATAGCTAGAATAAAGCAGATCATGGATTCAGACTGTAGGTGTCTGATTACAAATTTATAATCATTCCTATTTCAATAGATAATTTCCTCTTAATAAGAGCTACTATTAATATTTTAACATTAATAAGTATTAGTCAGATCCCATGACTAATGCTGAATTTGAGTCATGAAATGTAGCACAATAATCATTGTGATTACTACACAAATTTCTAACATTTTTCTTTCTTAGGAACCACAGCAAAGTTAGCAATATAAGTAGTTCTATACATGAGTTATTGTGTTCTGTCCTAGGTCTCTTTGAGGAGTATGCCCAGTTCTGATGTTTAGAAAGAGTCGATTAGGTGGCACCATAGAGTACCTGATGTGGAATCAGGAAGATACTTTTTCCTAAGTTCACTTTTGGTCTCAGACACTTACTAGCTGTGCAAACCTGGGCTAGATATTTAACCATGTTTGTCTTAGTTACTTCATCTATAAAATGAGTTGGAGAACAAATGGAAAACTATTCCAGTATTTTTGCAAAGAAAACCCAAAATGGAGTCGAAAAGAGTAAAACACAACTGAAAATGACTGGGCAACAATAACTACAACAAAAATAAAGGAAAAGATAATTTGAATGACAAGAAGAGGAGAATAAGGAGTGGTTTCTCTATTTAAGGAATATATGATCTAAAGCAAATCACTTTAATATATCTACCTTTCAATTTTTCCAAATCTCAAATTTGAACACGAATATTTGGTTAATTTTGAGCAAATCCTTTTGTTAAACTGTTAGGTGCTCTGTGAATGTCAATGATTATTACCTAAAACTTATCTATAAAACATCAATCCTAGTTACTTCTTGGACTAGTGATGGAATAAGTTATACTTAAAATTGTGTGTGTGTTGGAGGGGAGTGTGTGTGTGAGAGAAATCTGTTTTAGGTACTTTTTTATGGATGGTACTTGCTTATTTCCTGTTCCAAAATATTGTAGATGGTATAATGACCCAATAGATGATTAAAATTGGAATAAATAAGTATTTTAGGATCTTTTAACTTTTCCTAGCCAGATGATTTTGGTCAAGTCATTTATCCATAAGACCAAGGTCTGAGAAACAAATGGCAAGGAACAAAAAGTTAAAACCCAGAGATCTTCCTTTTAAAAATAAAACTAGTATGTACCACCTCCTCCCTTTTAATTTTTTTTCCTGAAAAAAGAGAATTGAGATTTAAAATTTAAATGAACACATCTTGACTTAGATGTTTTCATGGGTACTGTCTCAGAATCTTTTCCTCCCCCAGATTTTCCTCTTCAGTAGTTAGAACAGAGGTGTAGTCTTCTTTTCAAGCACATATTGAGCTACTCAGAGAAGACTTCTAGCAAGAGAAGAGTATTCACAAGAGCTACAAGGCATTCAACCTGAAAATAAGGTTGCTGAAAACTCCTTGTGGAGAAGTTCACTTAAGCATGCAATTATCCATCTCACAGGGCTAATTGCCCATTTGCATGCACAATTTAGAAAACCACAGTTGAAATTTGGTCACAGGCTCTTCAACACTCATTTTCTTCCTTGAAATTGGCATTTTAAAGAATGCCAGGTGCCTAAAACCCCAGCCTTATTATGTAGATCTGCAGAAAGGGTATTTTTTTCTTTCTTCCAACGCCAAAATTCTGATTTTTTAAAAATTAAATAATATTATCAAAGGGAAAAAATAGGTGAGCATGAAGGAGTGTCCAGATCTATCCCTTTCTAGGCTACTCTGCCTAAGAGATTGCTTTATAATAGGAAAAAAAAGAGATTCCTAGGTTTGATGATACATTTAAAATCATCTAGTTCATCTTACACCTCCAGCAGGAATTCTCTCTGCTGTGTCCTTGACAAGTTTTCATCCACCTGTCATTGGAAGACCTATAGTAATAGAGAGTTCACTACAAATGTACTTTGAGACAGTTCTAACTGAAAAAAAATGTTGCGTATTATGAACAGAAATATGTCTCAATTTAAAATCTAAACATACCTCTTCTTTCTAATGTCTAGGTTCTTTAAAGTCATTATATTTCTTTTTTTACATCATAACCATTCATTTGAATATGTTATCTTTTTATCATCACATAGAATCAGCTCATATCCTTCAAATTAATACTTTTATGTTATGTATCCAGTGTCCTAATTATAAAGAGGTTACTGCACACTGGACATTGTCCTGTTAATCAATATTTTCCTAATATGTAGAAATCTCAGTTGGATATAGCATTCCTCAATGAGATCTGATCCAAGGAGAGCACATTGCTTAATCAGAAATTATCAATACAAAAAATAATTAACAAGAATTTAGTTTAGTGAAAGGTAAGTGAATAGTGATTTCTATACTGCTAAAGGAATACATATTAAATTTCTGTACCCCCTAATTTTTTATGTTGTGTGAAACATATTGGTTACTATCCTCTAGTTAAAAGTTTAAGAACACGAAAAACCTATTTGTTTCTCCCTCCCTCCCCCCCCTCTCTCTCTCTCTCTCTCTCTCTCTCTCTCTCTCTCTCTCTCTCTCTCTCTCTCTCTCTCTCTCTTTTTCTCTCTCTCTTTCCCCCCTCTCTCCCTCTTTCTCCATTCCCTCC
>JAJPUD010008177.1:0-55954 GCA_023553655.1 Myrmecobius fasciatus | reverse complement strand
TCCTCTCTCTCTCTCTCTCTCTCTCTCTCTCTCTCTCTCTCTCTCTCTTTTTCTCTCTCTCTTTCCCCCCTCTCTCCCTCTTTCTCCATTCCCTCCTTCTTTTTATTTCCCATTGAGGGCAGATAGGTGGTGCTGTTAGCTATATGATGCTTTATATTAGCTATATGATAAGTCATTTAAACTTATTTGCCTTAGTTTCTTCATATTCAAAATGAAGTTGAATAAGGACATGACAAACTATCCCCATATATTTGCCAAAATAAACAGCAATATTAACAAAACGACTCCAGAAAAGGGGGGAAGGAAGTCATAAACAATCAAACATGATAAGCAACTAAACAACAAAGACAAAAGTTTCCTAAATGAATAATGTTCAAAGTGCAGCATTTAAATACAGATTGATCTAGATTGTCTCTTTTTTCTTCCAACTCTGAAATTCTATGATTGAAAAAGGTATTTCTAGGCAAAAAGAAGAAGAAATATGAGACAGGTTCATTTTAGAAGACACAATGTTTTGACTCAGTATCTCTGTATGCCATTTCCCTTTAGTTATTTTTCCTAAAATTATGAAAAGTACTATTGATCCAAAGGCAAGTTTCATATCAGTCATCCATGATGATCTTTGGATTATTGTTTTCTCTTTGCAAATAGCTAAAAAATTGGTTTGTATCAGAATAATTTTATTTACTAATTTCTTTTGGGTTATTAAACTTGTAGATAAAGGCAATGATATAAAGAAAATTGACCTAGATTTTAGCAATCATCCAAAAGCATTTCAAACTGTTCTTGAGAAAATAATAGAGAGAAATAGATACTATGACCATATTGGTTGATATATTTGTAGGTGACTGAATGACTGTATTTAAAGCACCCTTTGTAATGTGTCAATGTCAGGTTTGTAAACTTCTGATGAAGTGTCTCAGGAAACGATGTTTGACCCTTTTCTATATAACATTTTAATGATAGAACTTAGATGAAACTGTGGGTGCATACTTATCAAATCTGGAGATGACCTAAAGCTGGGAAAGATAGCTTGCATGGAGGAAAACAGAGTAAGAATAGAAAAAGATCTTGACTGCCTATAATACTAGTCCAAATATTAAATATATATATATATATATATATATATATATATATATATATATGTATGTATGTATATCAAATTTATCAAGACAGCAGAGTGAACCAGGAAGCTGTTGAGCTTCCCAATTTTCCCTCAAAATCTGCATGAAACAAAGCTTCTGAAAAGACAATGATGGAATGAACCTACTCTCCAGCTCAAGATAGATTTGGAAAATTTCAAAACAGTTAAGGCTCTCTGGGGTGAAAAGAGTGTTCAGCCCAGCACAGATGTAGAATGGGAAAGATGGTGAGAGGGTCTTAATGACAATAGATCAGCAACTGAGGCATTCAGTACTCACTCAGTAAAGGAGCAGACCAGTGGGTTAGTCTCCAGTCCCAACTCAGAAAGCAAATTCTTGGGAACCAGGCTTTCTCTGGAAAAAGCAGGAAACCTATCCCTTGAAAATACAACAGGCTTTGTGCTCAAAGCCAAGGCTCAGAGTTGTAAAGGAAGCTTGGGATTAGCAGCCCCTTTATCCGAAGAACTTAGCTTGACCATAAAAGTAAAACAAAAAAAAAAGAAGAAATAGGAAAAGAAAAGGAAATAAAATAAGCAAGAAACAGAAAAGAGTCTTGACCATAGAAAGCTACTATGGTGACAGGGAAGATCAAAATACCAACTCAGACAAGGACAAAATGTGCACAAAAGAAATCTCAAAGAGTGATATGAATTGGTGTTAAGTGCAAAGAGGCTTTTTGGAAGTGCTCATAAGAGACTTAAAAAGACAAATAAGAAAGGTAGAAGAAAAAAATGAGAAAAGAAATGGGAGGTATGCAAGAGAGAGTCAACAGTGTGGAAAATGAAGGCAATTCCTTAAAAAATCCAATTGACTAAATAGAAAAATAAATCCACTGAAGAAAACAATACCTTGAAAAGTAGAATTAGTCAAATGGAAAAAGAGATACAAAAGCTTACTGAAGAAAGTCACACATTAAAATTTTAAATAGAGAAAATGAGACACCAAAATTAGTCAAACAAACTAAAAAGAATGAAAAATGGAAGAAAATGTGAAATATCTTATTAGAAAAACAGCCAACCTGGAAAATAGATCCAGATGAAACAATTTAAAAATTATTGATCTACCTGAAAACCATAATCAAAAACTGAGCCTTGATAGCATTCTTCAAGAGATCATAAAGGAAAATTGCCTTGATCTTCTAGAAATGAGGGGGAAAGTCATTGAAAGTATCCACCAGTCACCTCTGGAAAGAAATCCCACAAGCAATGCCCCAAGAAACATTGTGGCAAAATTTTAGAACTATAATTTCAAGGAAAAAATACTTCAAAGTCCCAGACAGAACCAAGTCAATATCAAGGAGCAACAGCTATGATTACCCAGGATCTGGCAGCTTCTACATTTAAGGATTTGAGGACCTAGATTATTATATTCTGTGAAACAAAAGACCTGAGGTTGTAAGGCCCAGGGCTTGTAGCCAGCAGGAACACGCGTGACCATCTGGGGGCCAAATGGCTGAGCACAGGGTGTGACATAATACTGCTGATATGGCAGTGCTGATACAGCAGAACACCGTGGGACAGAGGACCATAGAGCCTAAGTTACATGATAGATGTTTTGCATATTGCACACGATCTGCAGGCGCTGCACACAGCTCGCGGGCCAGCATCCTACCATAGCAGGCCAGCTCAGACCGAAGACCTTCGGGATGGGACATGATTGGTTCGCTGTGGCATAGGTGGGGAAGGACAAAGAGAATATAAAGGGGGACTGCTGAGGAAGAAGGGACCAGACCGCCATTAGCATAGCTTAAGAAAAATGTAAGTGCAGAGCTCAATAAAGTAAGATAAGTTTATCTCCGAGTCCTGTGATTTGTGAAGTTTCTCCCAGTGGAGGCTGGGAGCCGGAGACGTCCGATGCCTGTTGAGGTAAGTTTATACTACCCTTTAGCTTAGAGGTAACGTAGGTTGTTACATGAGGTAACAACCAAGAATTAACTACTCATCAAAACTGAGCATCATCATTCAGGGGAGAAAATGGATCTTCAATGAAGCAAGACTTCCAATCATTTCTATTGGAAAAAAAAACCCACAGAACTAAATAGAAAATTTAACCTTTAATTATAGAGTTCAAGGGAAGCATAGAAAGCTAAATAGGAAGGATGTATATTATTTAAAGATTAAACTGCTCACAATCCCTAGATGGTAAAATTATATATGTAACTCTTGAAAATTGTAATATTATTGGGGCAGTTAAACTGGGACATCACATGGACAGGAGGTATATTTGTAAATAAACTTTGATGTGATAACATAAAAGAAAAGACATTAAGGGATGGAGAAAAGAACTGCACTGAAGAAGAGGAAAAGGGAGATATAATGGGACAAATTAGACCAAAAGAAAAGCAAAAAAATATTATATTCAATGGAAAAAAGGGGAGGAGGATGAATGATGTATGAAACTTAATTTCCTCAGTTTAGGGTCAAAGAGAGAATAACTTAATCATTCAATTGGGTATAGACATTTCTTACCCTATAAAGAAGTAGGAGGAAAAAAAGAAAGAAAAGGTAGGGGCTGAATGGAAGGGACGGCAAAAACATTAGGAAAAAGGAGTGAGAGAAGGGAAGAAATGATAGAAGGTAGAGCAGGTAGTGGGTATGTTGGATTAAAAAAAACACTTTTAAGAAGAGATAATATGTAAAGAGGAAACACAGGTATATTCAAAGGAGAAATAGGATTAAGGGAAATACAGAGCTGGCAAACATAACTACGAATGAGGTTGGGATGAACTCTTCCATAAAATGGAAGCAAATAGGAGAGTGAATTAAAAAAAAGTCAGAATCTTACAATAATTTTTTTTTTTCTTCAAGAAACACTTTTAACATAGAGAGATAGATAACAGAGTAAAGGTAAAAGACTGAAGCAGAATTTATTATGCTTCAGTTGAAGCAAAAAAAAGAATCTTAGATAAAGAAAAAGTAAAAATAGATCTAATTAAAAGAGAGAAGGAAGGAAAGAATGTTTCAATAAAGGCTATTGTAAACAATAAAGTAGTAAGTATATGCACCAAATGATACAACACCCAAAATCACAGGGAAGATATTAAGCCAGTTACAGAAATAAATAGATAGCAAAACTATATTAGTGGGAACCTCAACCTTCCCCTCTCAGAATCAGACAGATCTCACCACGAAATAAGCAAGAAAGAAATTAGGGAGATTAATAGAACTCTAGAAAACCTAGATATGATAGACCTCTGAAGAAAATTGAAAATATTAGAAAGATATATACCTTTTTTCTGCAGTACGTGGTGACTCTAAAAAAATTGACATTTGCATTAGGGCATAAAATCCTCACAATCAAATGCAGAAAGGCATAAATAGTAAATGCTTCCTTTTCAAACCATGATGAAATAGAAATTATATTCAATGAATGGCCAGGGAAAGATAGACTACAAACAAATTGGAAATTTAAAAAATTCTAATTTTAAATAATGAATGGACCAAACAATAAATCAAACAAACAATCTATAATTTCATCCAAGAGAATAATAATGAGAAAACATCCCAAAGCCTGTGGGATGCAATGAAAACAGTTCAGAGGGAAATTTTATATTTCTAAATAGTTACATAAATAAAATAAAGAGATCAATGAACTGAGAATGCACCTAAACAAACTATAAAAAGAACAAATTAAAAACCTCCAATTAAATAACAAATTAGAAATGCTAAAACAAAGGAGAGATTAATAAAATTGAAAATAAGAAAACTATTGAAATAATAACACTAAGTCAGTTTTATGAAAAAAACAACAAAATAGAT
Source organism: Myrmecobius fasciatus (assembly GCA_023553655.1). NCBI lineage: Eukaryota > Metazoa > Chordata > Mammalia > Dasyuromorphia > Myrmecobiidae > Myrmecobius > Myrmecobius fasciatus. The sequence continues at coordinate 51,054 of JAJPUD010008177.1, read as the reverse complement.
AAACCTTTGTTAATTTGATGAGAAAAAGGAAAGAAAATAAACATTATCAGCATCAAGAATTAAAAGAGTGAATTTGGCACCAATGAAAAAGAATAAATGAAACAATAATTAGAAGCTACTTTGCCCAACTGTATGCCAAAAAATCTGACAATCTAACTGAAATGGATAAATATTTACCAAAATATAAATTGCCAAAATTAACAGTAGAGGAAATAAATTACTTAAATAATGTCATTTCAGAAAAAAGAAATTAAATGATCAATCAATGAACCCCCTAAGAAAAAATCTCCAGTGTCAAATGAATTTACAAATGAATTTTACCAAATATTTAAAGAATAATTAATTCCAATATTATGTAAACTATTTACAAAAGTAGGTAAAGAAGGAGTCCTGCCAAATTCCTTCTATGACATAAATATGGTACTGATACCTAAACCAAAAAGAGCCAAAACAGAGAAAGTAAATTAGACCAATCTCCCTAATGAATACTGATGCAATTTTTTTGTTGTTGTTGAGGCAATTGGGGTTAAGTGACTTGTCCAAGGTCACACAGCTGTGTTAAGTGTCTGAGGTCAGATTTGAACTCAGGTCCTCCTGACTTCAGGGCTGGTGCTCTATCCACTGAGCCATCTAGGTGTCCCCTGATGCAAATAATTTACATAAAATATTTGCAAAGTAATTACAGCAAATAATCAGCAGGATAATGTACTTTGACAAACTGGGATTTATATCAGGAATGCAGGGCTAGTTCAATATCAGGAAATCTATTGCCATAATCATCCATATCACTAATAAAACCAGCAGAATTCATATGATACTCTAAAGTGTAGAAAAAGGTTTTGACAAAATACAGCACCTATCCCTATTAAAACACTAGAGATCATAAGGAAAAAGGGTTTTTTTTGAAAATAGCAAGCAGTATCTATGTAAAACAAATAGCAAGCATTATTTTTAATGGAGAAAAGCAAGATGCATTCCCAATAATTTCAAGGGTGAAACAAGGATGCCCATTTTCATCATTATTAGTATTCAATATTGTACTAGAAATGTTTTAGCAACCGAAAAAGAAAAAGAAATTAAAGGAATTAGAATATGCAATGAGGAAATAAAACTATTATTCTTGGCAGAAGATATGATAATATACTTAGAGAGTCCTAGGAAAACATCCAAAAACCTACTCAAAACAATTAACAGATTTAGCAATGTTGCAGGATATAAAACAAATCCATACAAATCATCAGCATTTCTATATATTACTGAAGGAGCCCATCAGCAAGTGATGGAAGGAGAAATTCTATGTAAAATTACTGTAGACAAAATGAAATACTTGTTGGTCTATCCTGCCAAGACAAAACCAAGAACTATATTAACACAATTATAAAACATTTCTCTCACAAATAAAATCAGATCTAAACAAGTGAAAAAATGTCAGTTGTTTTTGGTAGACTGAGTTGATACAATAAAAATAACAATTATGCCTAAATTGTCTTTGCCATATACATCACACTGCAGAAAATTATTTTATAATAATGGGCTAGAAAAAAAATAACAAAATTCAATTGGAAGAACAAAAGGTCAAGAATATGAAGGGAAACAGGGGCAGCTAGGTGGCGCAGTGGAGAGAGCACCAGCCCTGAAGTCAGGAGGACCTGAGTTCAAATCTGGTCTCATACACGTAACAGCTGTGTGACCCTGGGCAAGTCACTTCACCCCAATTGCCTCAGCAAAAAAAGCAAAAAAAAAAAAAAAGAATATAGAGGGAATTAATGAAAAAAAAAATACAAAGCTTGGTGGTTTAGCAATACCAGATCTAAAATTATATTATAAAGCAGCAGTCATCAAAACTATTTGGTACTGGCTAAGAAATAGAGTAGTGGGTCAATGTAATATCTTAAATACTCATGACTCAATAATCAAGGATTGTAGTAACCTAATAAAAACTATAAGTACAAGTGCAAACTCCAGATTTGAGTATAAGTAATCACTATTTCACAAAGATTGCCGGGAAAACTGGAAAATAATATTTCAGAAACTCATCATAGACCCACATCTCACATCACATACCAAAATAAATTCAAAATGGGCACATGATTTAAGCATAAAGGTGATACCATGAGAAAATTAGAAGAGAAAGGGATAATTTACCTATCAGATCTATGGAAAAGTTAGGAATTTATGACCAAAGAAAAACTAGAGAACATCATGAAATACAAAATTGTTGACAACTTTGATTACAATAAATTATCATGGTTTTGCACAAACAAAACCAACAGAAACAAGATTAAAAAGGAAGTTCAAAGCTGGAAAAAAAATTTATCAGTCCATAAGTCTGATAAAAGTCTGATTTTAAAATATATAAAGAACTGTGTCAAATTTATAAAAATACAAGTCTTTCCCCAAATGATAAAATGGTCAAAGGATATGAACAAACAATTTTCAAATGATGAAATTAAAGTCATTTATATTCAAATGAAAAAATATTCTAACTCACTATTGATTAGAGAAATGCAAATTAAAACAACTCTGAGGTACCACCTCACACCTCTCAGACTGACTGAGATGACAGGAAAATGTAATGATAAATGTTGGAGCAATGTGGGAAAACTGGGACAATAATACATTGTTGGTACAGTTGTGAAATTATCCAATCATTCTGGAGAGCAATTTGGCAGTATGCCCAAAGAGCTATCAAACTATGGATACCCTTTGACCTAGCAATGCCACTACTGGGTTTGTATCCCAAAGAAATCATAAAAGATGGAAAAAGGACCCACATGTGCAAAAATGTTTGAATCAGTTCTTTTTGTGCTAGCAATGAATTGGAAAATGAGTAGATGCCCATCACTTGGGTAATGACTGAATAAGTTGTGGTATATGAAGATAAGGAAATATTATTTTTCTATTAAAAAATGATCACCAAGATGATTTTAGAAAGACCTCAAAATTTACATGAAGTGATGCTGAATGAAACAAGCAGAACAAGAAATATATTGTATGTCGTAAAAGTAAGAATGTGCAACAATCAGCTATGAAAGATTTGATACTTATCAGTGGTTATGTGATCCTGCCAGGTTCTACAACTGCAGGCAGCTGGGCCTTACCTCCTCCAAGTCTTTGGTGCTCATCCAACCACAACCAGTGTGTTCAGCAAAAGGAGTCAAAAGCCAGGAGAGATGAGATTAGTAGCCACTTTATTAAGGCATGTTCAAGCAAGCACTCACATCTCTCTTTCTTCCTCTCTGTCTGCCCCTCTCCTTTTATCCCCTAACCACCAGTATGTCGCAAAGCCTGTGCTCCCCAAGCTGAGGTAAACAAAATGTAACTTGAGTATCCTACAAAGGAAGTTCTGGAGCTCTTGCCTGGGAACAGAGCCACTTATCAGAAGAATTGATTCATGGAACACAAGGAACTTTTTGCCCTCAAGGCCATGTTATCAGTCTCAAGGTGCTTGTTCCTTGTGACCTTCAGTTTGCTCTGGGGTCTCATGTTTTTTCCAGGAGAACTGTTAGCCCCTAACAAGATCCAAGGCAATTTCAATAAACATTGGATAAAAAACTCTATGTATCATCAGAAAAAGAACTATGAAAATTGAATATAAATCAACACATGCTATATTCCTTTTTTCTGTTTTTTTTTTCTCTCCCATGTTTTTTCCCTTTTGTTCTGATTTTGCTCTCCCAACATGATTCACAAAACAATGTATTTTAAAGAATAAAGAAAGGACAAAAATGAAATTCATAAGGGATAATCCTAAATTTTTGCACTTGTTTTTGTATCAATTTCACTACTAAAAGATAAAGAAATCCATCAGTTGTCAAGAAGCATTCAGTAAGTAGTGCCAGGTATTATATGAAGTAGAGTATAATGAGAATAAAAAGAAAGATTACATATTCTACCCTGAAGGAGTTCACATCATAATCTTAGAGACAACATACAAATAATTTTAATAAATAAAATGCAGAGAATAAATTAAATGACAAACTCAATAGGAAGACAATAGTATAAAGAGAATATAGGAAAAGGCTTCTTAGTGAAGGTGAGGTATTAGCTGAGACTTGGAGGACTCTAAGCATATCAAGAGACTTATACAATGAGGGAGAATATAGATTTGTGGAAATGGCCAGTGAAAATATGCATTGAGGGATGGAGTATATTTTGTGAGGAAAAGCTAGGTAGATGGTATTGCCAGATCACAGAAATATATGAGTGTAAGATTTCACAAGCTATATGAAAGATATTGTAAAGATAGAATTGACCAAATTTGGCAATAAAATAAATTTTGAACTCTTTTTTTTGCACCTGATAGTTCATTGAGAATTTTTTGAGGGGTAAAGTGTGGCTTTCCATCTCTTACTTCTCTTGTTTTCAACCTAATCTCCAGCTTTCTTTGATAAGAATAGTAGTGCCTTAGCTCAACAATGAATATTCTTACAGCTGGTTATGTTGTACATATGCCAGTCATTCAGAACTCCTGTTAGTCATCAGCTGAACTCCATTCTCTGTCCTCCACTGCTTGATTCCTTATTCTAGTCCACATCCTCTTAAAGCACTCATTCCAAAGTTTCAACCATACATTATCCACCCCTTCCATCATGTCCTCTGTAATTCATGCTTTATAGTCAATAAATTTGACTTCATTCTAAATATTCTCTTTTCCCATTTTTTACATTTATGAGCTGTTACTGAAACCTGGCATATATGTACACACACACACACACACACCCATCCCTTCAGCATGATAACTATGGTTACCCTTTCTAGTACTTTCACTCATCTCACTCATATCTCATTTCATTCATACCACATGGTTCACTAGTCAAGATGGAAGAGCTAGAAATGTATTTGCTCCCATTTCTATTTCTAAATTCTTTCCCTTTCTCCATCAATCAGTAATCTAATCTCTTCATGTTCTTTCTCCCCTCACTCCTGGCCTTTTACTACAGGACTTTAACATCCATATTGAATCTCATTCAAATACACTAACCACACAGTTCCTTAATATACTCACTTTCCATAACATTTTCCTTAACCTTACCTCAGCTACATATAGAAAACTAGTCATAACTTTGATTATGAAGTCATGTTCCAATGTACTACCTTCATGTTCAAGAATTTTAAAATCCCATTATCTGATCATCAGTTTGCTTTTCATCTCTCCATTGTCTTTATAAAACCTTACTCAGTTCACACCATGATTCCATCAGCTCCTTCATTTTCTTCAAAGATATTTCCCTGGATGAGCTATTCTCTTTCCACTTTTCCCCATATTGTCTCTTAAGTGATCCAATGTAACTCTACACAATCCTTTCTTTATTTCCTAGTCTTCCTATTATTTCACTGATTTCAATCTATAAAGCCTCAGTCTTAGCTCATTCTGAACATTTGTCATCTTCATTCTTACACAGAACCTACTGAACAAACTTGAAGAAAATTCATGCAACACTTCTGATTGGGTCCACTGCAAAATTAGGTGTCACATCAACTGAGCTCTTACTGTTGCTAGGCAATTCTACTATATCTCTCTCATTAACTCACTATCTCATTCTTCACACTGGCTCTTCCAAAGCTTTTTCATCCATCAGACCTTTCAGAAGCATCCCCTTATGTATACCCTCTTTCCTGAAAACATTTCCTAAATATTACAGAAAAAATTAAGGTCATTACATGAGCTTCGCATGTTCCCCTTCCTCATATCACAAAAATCAGATGCATTTTTCCATTATTCCCCTCTTAACCTCTAACTCAATTGACAAGGTAACCTCATTTCTTACAAAGGCTAAAATCTCTTACCTGCTCAAGATAATCCATCCCATCCCCTTTTCTCTAACACTTTTCATCTTTTCTTATTCATACTTTATCACTTATCTTCAGTCTCCATCCCCTACTGGTTCACTCTTTAATGCTTCAAACATGTCATGGAGTGACAGAATCCAGAAATATTTGAAGTACAACACATTTCCATAAGAAGGTACCTTGGAAGAACTTCAGATCAAGTCTGTTTCAAACCAGCAAGGCGACAGTCTGCCAAGCCAAGACTGTAGCACAAGGAGCCCAGGGTAAGGAGGTAAGGCATGGAGTCAGAGCGTTGCAGCTTCCACACACCTGATAATCTTAGCCACTTAGGCTACTCTGTCGTAGTTACATGTGGGTGACCTAGCAGATTTGCTAAAAAAAAGCAAATTGGAAACTACTGAGCACCAGAAGAACACAGGACTTAACTATGATTAATTACCCAGCACTGGAAGTTAATCAGCAGAATTGCCCCAGAGCAAACTGAAGCAGCTGTCACCCCTTTGCATTAAGCCTTAATGCCTTAAAAATAGAGCAAAAAAATAAAAAAAACAACTCTCACCATAGATAGCTTTTATGGAGAGAGAGAACAGACCTCAAATCCTGAGGTTCCTAAAGGCAAATCAACTCCACAAGAAGCTCCAAATGGATATTTGAGCTAGTCCCCATTTCACTAGTCTTTCTTGGAAGATTTAATAAAGGATCTTAAAAGAGAGTTAGAAGAAAAATGGAGAAAGGAAATGAGATCTTTACAAGAAGGGATGGGAAAAGTATATAACATCCTACAAAATAGTTTTGATGAAATACAGAAAGCATATAGCTCCTTACAAAATAGATATGAAAAAGATATCAATTCATTGAAAAACAGAATTTTATGAAATGGAAAAAAAATGCAATCAACAAAACAATTCAATTGGCCAAATACAGAAGGAACTAAAATAAAAAAAAAAATAACTGAAGAAAATAATACCCTAAAAATAGAATAAAACAAATGGAAATGAATGACTCAATAAGACTTCAAAAATCATTCAAAAATGAAAAAAAAATAAAGTAAATATGAAATACTTCCTAGGAAAAAGAATTAACCTGGAAAATAGATCTAAAAGAGACAATTTAAAGATTTTTGGACTTCCTGAAATAGATGATGAAAAAAATAATCTAGACTTTATCATATAGGAAATATTTTTTAAATTTTATTTGCATAACATATGTGTGGGTAATTCTTCAACAATAACCCTTACTTAGCTTTCTGTTACAAATTTTTCCCCCCAACTCCCCGCCCCTCACCTAGATGGCAGGATATCCACTACATGTTAATTATGTTAAAATATTGGCAAATCGAATATATGTATACATATTTCCAAACTTATCATTGTTGTGCAAGAAAAATCTTATCTACACAAAAAATATATCAGATAAAGGAAACACAATGTAAGCAAATATCAATCAAGGAGTATGAGAATGTTATGTTGTGGTCCACATTTCACATCCCTCTCTCTGGGTGAATATGGCTTTCTTCAGTGAACAATTGGAGGTAGTTTGAAACATTTCATTGTTGAAGAGAGCCATGTCCATCAGAATTGATTGTCATATAGTACTGTTGTTGCCGTGTATAATGATCTCCTGGTTCTGCTCATTTCACTTAGCATCAGTTCATGTAAGTCTCTCCAAGCCTCTCTGAAATAATCTTGCTGGTCATTCCTTAAAGAACAATGATATTCCATAATATTCATATACCACAATTTATTCAGCCATTCTCCAATTGAAGGGCATCCATTCAATTTCCAGTTTCTAGCCACTACAAAAAGGGCTGCCACAAACATTCTTGCACATGTGGGGCCCTTTCCTTCCTTTATGATTTCTTTGGGATATAGACCCAATAGGAATGCTGCTGGGTCAAAGTGTATGCACAGTTTGATAACTTTTTGAGTGTAGCTCCAAATTGTTCTCCAGAATGGCTGTATCTGTTCACAGCTCCACCAACAATGCATCAGTGTCACAGCCCTCCCACATCCCCTCCAACATTCATCATTAACTTTTCCTGTCATTTTAGCCAATCTGACAGGTGTGAAGTGGTACCTCAGGGTTGTCTTGATTTGCATTTCTCTGATCAATAGTGATTTGGAGTACCTTTTCATATGACCATATAGGAAATCTTAAAGGAAAACTTTCCTGATGTCTTAGAATCAGAAGGTAAAATAGCCATTGAAAGAATTTACCAATCACCCCCTGAAAGAGACTCCAAAATAAAAACTCCAAGGAATGACTAAATTTCAGAACTATCACACCAAGGAAAAGATATTGCAAGCACTCAGAAAGAAACAATTTAAATACAAAGAAGCCACAATCAGGATTACCCAGGACCTACCAGCTTCCCCTTAAAAGATCAAAGGGCATGGAATCTTATATTTTGAAAGGCAAAGGAACTTGGATTCATTATTCCAAGAATAAGCTATCCATCTAAAATGAGCATTATCTTTCAGGGAAGAAGACGGACATTCAATTATATAGGTGAATTTCATCTATTTCTGATGAAAACACCAAACCTGAACAAAAAATTTGATCTCCAACACAGAACACAAGAGAAGCATAAAAAGGTAAAAAAGGAAAGAAACCTTGGGAACTATATTTCTGTTATGGGTATACTTAGAGAATGCAGATATGATTCGATTTGATTAAGATAATATGAAAAAAAATCTAGAGGTGGAAAGGAGATTGTACTAGAAAAAGAAGGAAAAGGGGGCAGCTAGGTGGTGCAGTGAATAGAGCACCAGCCCTGAAGTCACGAGAACCTGAGTTCAAATCTGGTCTCAGACACTTAACATTCCCTCACTGTGTGACCCTGGGCAAGTCACTTAACCCCAATTGCCTCAGCAAAAAAAAAAAAAAAAAAAAAAGGAAAAGGAGGTAAAATGAGGAAAATTACATCTCATGAAGAGGCAAAGAAGACCTATTATATTAGAGGGAAAAGAAGGGAGTGAACATTGTATGAATCTTTCATCAGACATGACTCAAAGAGAGAATATCATATATATATATATATAAGCTTTCACAAAGAAACTTGTCTCATCTTAGAGGACAGTGGGAGGGGAAAAGGGAAAAGACAGGAGAAGGTTAATAGAAGAAAAAAACAGATGTAGTAAGAAAGAGGTGTAAGAAAGGGAGATGGGGGGACAGCTAGGTGGTGCAGTGGTTAGAGCACCAGCCTTGAAGTCAGGAGGACCTGAGTTCAAATCTGGTCTCAGACACTTCCTAGCTGTGTGACCCTGGGCAAGTCACTTAACCCAATTGCCTCAGCAAAAAGCAAAAAAAAAAAAAGGGGGGGGGATGGGTTCTAAAAGGGGAGGGCTGTTTGAGGGAGATAGTGATCAGAAGCAAAATACTGGATAAGAGGAAAGGGGAAAAAGGAAAGAGAAAAGTATAACAGGGTAAATAAGATGGCAGGAAATATAAAATTAGTTATTTTAATTGTGAATGTGAAAGGGATGAACTCTCCCAGAAAATCGAAGCAAGTGATAGACTGCATTAAAAGCCAGAATCCCACAATATGTTGTGTACAAGAAACATATTTAAAGCAGAGTGATACAGATGGAGTGAAGGTAAAGGGCTGAGGTGATGTAAAAAAACAAACAAACAAGCAAACAAAAAAACGGGGATAGCAATCCTGATCTCAGATCAAGTAAAAGTAAGTAGATCTAATTAAAAGGGATAAAGAAAGAAACTATATCTTACTAAAGGGTACCATAGATAATAAACAATATCAGTACTAAACATATATGCACCAAGTAATATAGCATCCAAATTCCTATAGGACAAATTAAGAGAGGTGCAAGAAGAAATAGACAGCAAAACTATACTAGTGCTTTCTCAACCTTGCTTTCTCAGAACTACATTAATTGAACCATAAAATAAATAAGGAAGAAGTGAAGGAGGTTAACAGAATGTTAGAAAAGTTAGGTCTGGAGACAACTGAACTTTGGAGACAACTGAATGGAGACAGAAAGGAGTTCATTTTATTCTTGGCAGTTCATTGAACCTATACAAAACTTGAACATGTATTAGGATATAAAGATCTCAAAATCAAATGCAGAAAGCATTTGTATGTAAATGCATGTTTTTCAGATTATGATGAAATAAACATCACATGCAATATAAGACCAGGAGAAAATAGAACAAAAAGTAATTGGAAACTAAATAATCTCATCCTAAAGAAAGAATGGATGAAACAACAAATCATAGACATAATCAATAACTTCATCTAAGAGAATGACAAAAATGACAGAACTTACCAGAATTTGTGGGATGCAGTTAAATAGGTTATCAGGGAAAAAATTATATCTCTAGATTCTTATTTGCATAAAATAGAGAAGGAGAAGATCAATGAATTAGACTTACAACTTAAAACATTAGAATTGGACAAATTAAAAACCCTCAATTAAATACCCAATTTGAAATTCTGAAAATAAAAGGGGATATTAATAAAATTAAAAATAAGAAAACTATTAAATTAACAAATAAAACTTAGTTGGTTTTATGAAAAAAAAACAAAAACAAAATAGATCAACTTTTAGTTAATTTGATTAGAAAAAGGAAAGAAGAATATGGACCACAACATAACATTTTCATGCTCTCGATTGATGTTTGCTTGCATTGTGTTTCCTTTCTCTGATTTTTCTTGTAGATACAATTTTTCTTGAACAAAAATGATAAGTGTAGAAATATGTATACATATATTCAATTTGTCAAGTATTTTAACATAATTAACATGTAGTGGATATCCTGCCATCTAGGGGAGGGATGGGGAGTAAGGGGGGAAATTTGTAACAGAAAGCTTTGTAAGGGTTTATGTTGAAGAATTGCCTATACATATGTTTTGCAAATAAAAAGTTTTAATAATAAAAAAAGAAAAAGGAAAGAAGAAAATCAAACCGTTAGTCTCAAAAATGAAGAGAGAACTTTCCCCCAATGAAAAGGAAATTAGAACAATAATTAGGAATTATTTTCCCCAACTATATGCCAATAAATTTGATAATCTAAGTGAAATGGAGAGATATGTACAAAAATATATATTGCCCAGGTTAACAGAAGAGGAAATAAATTATTTATATAGTTGCATATAGAAAAATAAATAAAACAAGGCATTAATCAACTCCTTAAGAAAAAATTCTCCAAGGCCAGATGGATTTACATGTGAATTCTACCAAACATTTTAAGAACAATTAACTCCAATACCATACAAACTATTTGAAAAAATAGGGGAAAAGGAGTTCTATCACATTCCTTTTATGACACTGATATGGTGCTGATAACAAAACCAGGTAGAGTGAAAACAGAAAGAAAATTATAGAACTATTTCCCTAATGAATATTGAGGCAAAAATTTTAAATACAATATTAGCAATGAGATTGCGGAAAGTCATCCCCAGGATAATACAAGTAGGATTTATACCAGGAATACAGGGCTGGCTCAATGTTAGGAAAAATATTAGCATAATTTACTATATCATTAATCAAACTAACAAAAATCATATGATTATCTCAATAGATGCATAAAAAGCATTTGATAAAATTAAAACACTATTAAAAACATTCCTATTAAAAACACCAGAGAGTATAGAAATAAATTGACTTTTCCTTAAAATGATTGGTAGCATATATTTAAACCCATCAGCAAGTATCATACGTAATAGAGACAAACTGGAACCATTCCCAATAAGATCATGAGTGAAACAAGGTTGCTGACTATGACCATTACTATTTAATATTGTATAAGAAATGTTAACTTTGGCAATAAGAGAGGAAAAAGAGATTAAAGGAATTACCTGAATAGGTAATGAGGAAAACAAATTATCACTCTTTGCAGATATGATGGTATACTTAGAGAACCCTAGAGACTCAATTAAAAAACTACTAGAAATAATTCACAATTTTAGCAAAGTTGCAGGATGTAAAATAAATCCACATAAATCATCAGCATTTTTATATATTACTAACAAAGTGCAGCAGCAAGAGATACAAAAAGAAATTCCATTCAAAATAACTTTCAATAATATAAAATATTTGATAATCTATCTGCCAATGGTAATTCTGGAACTATATGAAAGCAACTATCAAAATACTTTCCACACAAATAAATTCATATGTAATCTCTTGGGAAAATTTCCAGTGGTCATTGGTAGAATAAGCAAATATAATACTAATTACAATACTACCTAAATTAATCTACTTATTTAGTGCCATACCAATCAAGCTCCCAAGAAATTTTACAGACCTAGAAAAAATAATAACAAAGTTCATCAGGAAGAATAAAAGGTCAAGAATTTCAAGGGAATTAATGAAAAAAGCATGTCCATTAAGGTGGCCTAACTGTGCCAGACCTAAAACTAGTGGTCCGTAAAAACATTTGGTACTGGCTATGAAATAGATTAGTTGAATCAGTGGAATAAAGTAGCATCACAGGATAAAACAGTCAATAACTGTAGCAATCTAGTTTTTGACAAACTGAAAGACCCCAGCTTTTGGGATAAGAATTCACCATTTGACAAAAACTGCTAGGAAAATTAGAAACTAGTGTGGAAGAAATTAGGCATTGGCCCACACCTAACACCACATATCAAGATAAGGTCAACATGAATACATGATTTAGATCTAAAGAGTGATATTATAAGGAAATTAGAAGAACATAAGATCTGATTTTTTTTGTGCAGTAAGTGAATTGTATAAACATGTTTATACATATTGGATTTAACATATATTTTAAGATGTATTACATATATTGGATTGCTTGCCATCTAGGGGAGGGGGTAGGGGAAGGAAGAGACAATCTGAAACACAAGCTTTGCAAGGGTCAATGTTGAAAAATTATCTGTGCCTATTATTTTAAAATAAAAAAAGCTTTAATAAAAAATCTCTTTATTTGATCTCTTTATTTCTATTACCATCCTATACCTACTCTGTCGTCTGTCACTTAATTACTTGTAATGGTCAAGCAAAATAGATTTCTATACTTTCTCTCTTCTCATTCTTTTCTTAACCTCTTAAAAATTGGCATTCAGATTTATCAGTCTACCAAAATTATTCTCTCCAAATTTGCCAATCTATTCTTCATTGCGGAATCAAATAATATTTTCTTGACAACAAAGATTTTCCTCGATCTCCCTGCATTTTTAACTGCTGATGGCCCTATGCTTGCTTCTCTCATATTTCTAGGTTTTACTTTAAGGGGATAACTTTATCCTGGTTCTTTTCTCACCTATCTGTCCATACTTAGTGTCCTTTGCTAACTTTTCATCTAGTATCCCACAAAGTTGTCTCCTAGACCCTGTTCTCTTTTTACCACTACTTTACTTGGCGATCTCAACAACTCCCTTTGATTTAATTTCCATCTCAATGCTAATGATTTTAAAATTTATTCATTCTGCCCTAACTATCCATGTTACCTCAAGTCTCACTTTCCAAATATTGTTTTGTACATCTTAAATTGGATGCCTTGTAAATATCCTAAACTCAGTATGTTCACATGTGAACTCATTGATTTTCTTTCTTAACTCTCCCATCCCATCTTCCCTACCTCCTATTCCATAAATCTAGTGGTTAATGATCTGTAGAATCAAAAACAAAATTTTCCATTTAGCATGCAATTCCCTTCATAACTTATCTTTCTTCTATCTTTCTTGTCATCTTACATCTTATTCCCTAACAAGTCCTCTTCGATCCAGTAACATTGAGTTCCTTATTCTACAGATAAGACATTTCACTTCCTGACTTTTGTTATATATCTGGTCAATAATTAATTCTTGAATATTATCCCTTCTTATCTCTATTGATTTCTTTTTCTTCCATTACTTCCAAACTAAAATACTATACATATGTAAGTCATCTAATCTCTTTCTACTTCATTTTTCCCATTTGTAAGATGGTCAAGACTACCCCCAAATTCCCTTTCATTCTGTGATCTCATGAGCTTTAGTTGATAGGCTCAAATGTAAGGTTATTTTCAGAAAAAAAAAGAAAACAAAACAATTAAAAAAAAGACAAAAAACCTAAAGCAGGCCAAAAATTAAATGTGTCCAAATGTAAAATAAGCTGTACTTCAAAAGAAGAGTGAGTTGTTTTAGGAGATATTGTCTTATAACCCTGAAGATATATGAGTGAATACTAGGTTATATCCTATCCATTATTTTTGTAGAAAAGATTTCTCTTCAAGTATGACTGGTCCTAGACGATCCCTATGTAATTTCTAACTCTTAAACTCAGTGATTTTATGATGTCTCTTCTAATTTCTTTTCTTTTTCTTTTTTCTTTTTCATTATTTGTTATTGATCAGTTATGTCCAATTCTTCATTATCTCATTTAGGTATTCTAGGGAAAAATACTAGAGTTATTTTTCGTTTCCTTTTTCAGCTTACTTTAAAGATTAAAAAAGTAAGGCAGTGTTAAGTGAATTCCTCAGGGTCACATAGATAGTAAGTTTCTTAAGTCTGATATGAACCTCTAGTAGGTGAATCTTCCTGAAGCCAGAACTGCGATTCCATATACTATATCACCTAGTTGTTCCTTTTTCATTAGTAGGAAAGCATTGATGATGATACCTTATGGATTCATCATCATCATTATTTTGAAGCAATGTAACTATTTCATATATAAATGTAACTATTTCATATATAAACATGGCAACACCAAAGTTCTAAAGAAATCTTGGGATATAAAAATAGAAGTATAAGTTTCTGAAAAAATAGTCATATTGATTGATTTACTATGCTCTTTTTATCATGCCACATATCATGTATGATATGAATTCATTTCATCATTTTCCAATCTAATAAATATTTGGTTTTATCTCTGAATCTCCCTATCCATTTGTCTTATTTTTTTATTCTCCTGTCCTTGGATAAATAACTGAATATTTCTGATTCTCAGTTTACTCATCTAAAAAAACTGGGACTAAAGCCAGGTAGTGTTGAAGGTCACTTCCAGAACTACATTTGTCAAAACAACCTTTTCTGATCTCCCTAGCATTTCAGCTTATAGGTTCCTTTTTTATTTTTGCACTGTGCATTTGTTTCTAATTCAGGCCATTATCTGGATATTTAGTGCCAAGCAAACCAAACAGCCAGGTGGTTGGGATTATTTATTGTTGTTGTTGTTGTTGTTGTTGTTCTTACTATTGTTATTACATTTCTTCCAGATTTTCTTTTCAAAATAGTACAGATATAACTTTAGTGGCAAAGACCTATATTTTCTTTGACAAAATAGATCTTGAAGCTTGTCACTTTTTATCAGTAAATTGAAAATCACTAATAATGGTGCCATCTTGTGTTTGAAATGTAAGATACAGTGTGTATTCATGGATTATATTTATAATAGAATCATAGAATGAAAGACCTACCCTGGACCTAACTGATCAGCTCATCCAAGATCCTCATTTTATAGATGATGAAACTGAAGTTCAGAGAGTTTTTAAAGGACCTTGTTCAAAGTTAGTCATCTTTTAAGGGACAGATTGAAATTTTAGAAAAAGGAAAGCAAAAAGAAAATAGATTTTCTGAATCCAGTATTCTTTTTACTACATCACACAGAATAAGAGGTTCACCTTTTAGAGCAAAATAATGTATTTAAATTTTATTAAAACCAGCATTAAGTAATACTTTAATTAAGCTTCAATTCATAGTCAAAGCAGCATTTAGTACTAATGCTTGTACAATAAAATCTCTATAGCTAATGAATATGTATGATAATACTGAAGGATCTTATTATTAATTGGTGTCATGGACAATTGATTTTAAAAATATTATCCATTTAATTGTTTTGCTCATGTATTAATTAAAAAGAAGCCGATCAAGTAATCTTCTCACACATAATCATTTTTTAGCCTTTAAAACATGCATCTAACTAAGTTTCCAAAAAATTATATATTTTTCTCAATGAGTTTAGGAAAAGAAGAGTTCAATTACAGGGACATAATGACAAATAAAATTTGAGCAAAATATGATACATGATTGTAAACAGAAATGGAAGACGAAAATATCTCAATAACTTGGCTACCTTAAACTTCTATCTCCCTTTCAGCTAGTTTATTCAGTAGATCCATTGGCCAGACATTTTAATCAGGAATTTATGCAAACAAGGTGTTATATACTTCCATAAATTTGGTCTGGGTTATCCATTCAGTCAACTAGTCTTTTGATCATGACTATGTATGTATAAATGTGTGTGTGTACATACATACATACATATATATATATATATACATATATATATATATATATATATATGTATATATATACTGGGCCTTAGAAACAAAAATCATCCTTCAGATGACACCATTTGGGGGAAAAACTTATGGAAACTTAAACTGGAACAATGATAATAGAAACACCAACTCCCAGAGGTTCCTAAAGCTTCCCTCTGTAAACTTTGATCCAATTATGGGGGACCATCTCTATATGACAATGTGATATTACAGAGAGAGTTTTAATTTAGACATAATAATATTGTTGTCATTAATTAGTATTATCACTGAGTCCTCTTTTAAGTGTAGAGCTGCCACATCAGAAAATAAAATGAGCAGTTCATGTAACAAGGTTGAGGGTCATAGAAGATCAGACCACTGAAATGAGTCTTATTGCACTATGAAGGGCCTACAAAGTAGTAAAAAATTCAAGTGAATAAACCAAGCAGTTTGAAAAAAGAAAAGGAAAACGGTATCAGCTCTTCTGCAGTCTTGTGGTTCTATGCTCCCATCGGGCTAAACAGCAATGAGTTCAGCTTATTCTTAAAATAATTATGATATTAATACTCCTTACACACATAGTTTTTTAGTAATTATTTGATATTTGATTTACCTTGGTTTATAAAACAACTTATTACTATGATTTGTGAATGCTTTGCTATTCTTTCTTAAAAGTTGTAGACATTCTACATTACAACTTGGAGAAGTTTTCTGCTTATAGTTAGATATGCATATGGCCTTAATGGCACTTCAACCTCAGTGACCTGAATCAAAGGTGAAATTAAATTAAGGCACCCAAAGATGAATACAAAAACTTGGAAGCATCCCATAAGACTGAAATTCAGGATAAGCAGAAATTCCTGAAGAGTGCTAAGTAGAACAAAAAACAGGATTTGTTAAAAAGTAGTGTTTAGGCAAGAGAATTATCAAGAAAATGTTCAGGCTATTGTTCTGGTGTATGCAATAGGAATAATAGATACTAAAGAGGTAAATTTTATTTCATTACTTTCTTTGCTGACAAATACAGTTATTTTATATTGACAAGGACATAAAATGAATGGTTCATGTGGGTTGATCCCTATGACGAATGAGTTTGCAATAAATGAACTATATACTATTCTCAATTAATTTAAGTCACTATGTCTAGGAGGAAAAAAATAACTAATAATTTAAGGTATTGGAAAAAATATGTCAGAGATAATGATTGAGAATTACTGGAAAATGGGAGACATACCACAATATAGGAAAGCTATCTCTTTAGTATGTAATGACAGATTTTATCCTTATTTACAGAGCAGGAAAAAAAGAAAGAGGGTAACATGTTTTTTGAAGGCCAATGTTTTGATCTATATTACTGAAAGAAGTATAACACATTATTAAAGGGATTGTTTTGGGACATTTAGAAAGAAAAACATGGATTGCAAAAATATTGAATATCATTATAAAAAAACAACCCAATTTCCTTCCCTGGTGCCAAGGCAAACTCAGAAAAAAATAAATGTTTGAAAGCAAAACAGTGACAATATTACTAACTGCATTAGTGCAAATTTCAACATGGAACTTTTTTTCCCCATCACTAGTACATTGTCCCCAAGGGGAATCTTATTGGCTGATGTCATTTAACAATGTTATCACTTTTTAAATGGAAACATAGTTATGATGTATATAAATCTGAGGGTAATAATTCACAATTTAAATCAAAGTCCAAAAAGATCTTGACAAGATTTAATAATAGTTTAAATATAAAAGTATTTTTTTAAATCTAAATATGAATACTTTATGTGAACTCAAGAAATCAATGACTAAAGTACAAGATGAGAAAGTCATGTCTAGATAACAAGAATCACAGTTTGGCTGAAATAAAGGACACAAAAATAGTAATGTGCAATAAGTCTAGAAAATAAGCTGGGAACAAATTCTGAAGGGCTTTAAATATGAGAGGTTTTATTTTATCCGAGAGGAAATAGTGAAATAGTGAAACTCCTTGATCATTTGATATATTTTTCTTGATGCATTTGAGGAATAATATTTTAGCACCTATGACATGAATGAATCAGAAAGAACCAGGCTTATATTCCAATGAAATCTCAGTCATGAATGCTTGAAATAGGAGTAAATTGTGAATAAAAGATAAAGTCCACTTAATAAGTGAAATAATTTGATAATGGCATTTTTATAAGTCAAGAAATAATTCTTTTTCACAGTCACATATTCAGAGAGTTAAAATTATTTTTATTCAGGCAATATCTGAACTATTGTCTGAATTGGGAATCCCTCTATCATATCACAGAATATCACTTCCTCAGCCTCTGCTTACAGGCTTTTAACATTAGAGAGTTCATTACCTCACAATGATGCATTTTCTACCTTGGGACAACTCAAATTGTGTTTCCTTTTCTTTTTTCCTACAGTAGTTTCTGAGATTCCCTTCTTGATATTCTTTGTCTTTCTAAAGCTTTACCCATTTCCCTAGTACTAACAGATAAAACCAAACACAGCAAGTCTTACATGGAAGACCTTAAAATACTTCTAATGAGACACAAAAACCATTTTTTTCTCCTGAGGCAATTGGGATGAAGTGACTTATCCAGGGTCACATATCCAGGAAGTTTTAAGTGTCTGAGACCAGGTCCTCCTGACTTCAGGGTTGGTGCTCTATATACTGTGCCACCTAGCTGCCCCTAAATTGTAACTTTCTTTTTTTCATTTTATTAAACTTTTATTTGCAAAACATATGTATGGATCATTTTTCAATACTGACCCTTGCAAAGCTTTCTGTTACAAATCCTCCCCCAACCCCAACCCCTTCCCTAGATGGGAGGAAAACTAATATATGTTAATTATGTTAAAGTACTTGACAAATCAAATATGTGTATACATATTTTAGAGTTATCTTGCTGTGTAAGAAAAATCAGATCTACAAGAAAAAAAATCTGAGAAGGGAAAGATAATGCAAGCAATCATCAATACAGAGCATGAAAATGTTATGTTGTGGTCCACATTCATATCCCTCTCTCTGGGTGAATATGGCTTTCTTCTTCACTGAACAATTGGAACTGGTTTTAAACATTTCATTGTTGAAGAGAACCATGTCCATCAGAATTGATCATCCTATAGTCTTGTTGCCATGTATAATGATCTGGTTCTGATCATTTCAGTCAGCATCAGTTCATGAAAGTCTCTCCAGGCCTCTTTGAAATCATCCCGCTGGTCGTTTCTTTTTTTTTTTCATTTTATTTGCATAACATGTGTGGGTAATTCTTCAACAATAACCCTTACATAGCTTTCTGTTACAAATTTTCCCCCCAACTCCCCACCCCTCCCCTAGATGGCAGGATATCCACTACATGTTAATTATGTTAAAATATTGGCAAATCGAATATATGTATACATATTTCCAAACTTATTTTTGTGCAAGAAAAATCGTGTCTACAAGAAAGACATATCAGATAAAGGAAACACAATGTAAGGAAACATCAATCAAGGAGTATGAGAATGTTATGTTGTGGTCCACATTTCACATCCCTCTCTCTGGGTGTTTATGGCTTTCTTCAGTGAACAATTGGAGGTGGTTTGAAACATTTCATTGTTGAAGAGGGCCATGTCCATCAGAACTGATTGTCATATAGTACTGCTGTTGCCGTGTATAATAATCTCCTGGTTCTGCTCATTTCACTCAGCATCAGTTCATGTAAGTCTCTCCAAGCCTCTCTGAAATCATCTTGCTGGTCATTTCTTACAGAACAATAATATTCCATAATATTCATATACCATAATTTATTCAGCCATTCTCTAATTGAAGGGCATCTATTCAATTTCCAGTTTCTAGCCAGTACAAAAAGGACTGCCACAAACACTTTTGCACATGTGGGTCCCTTTCCCTCCTTTAAGATCTCTTTGGGATATAAGCCCAGTAGAAACACTGGTGGGTCAAAGGGTATGCACAGTTTGATAACTTTTTGAGCATAGTTCCAGATTGCTCTCCAGAATGATTGGATCCATTCAAGGTTCCACCAACAATGCATCAGTGTCCCAGTTTTCCCACATGCCCTCCAACATTTATCATTATCTTTTCCTGTAATCTTAGCCAATCAGACAGATGTGTAGTGGTATCTCAGAGTTGTATTAATTTGCATTTTTCTGATCAATAGAGATTTGGAGCACCTTTCCACATGACTAGAAATAGTTTTAATTGCATCATGTGAAAATTGTCTGTTCATATCCTTTGACCATTTATCAATTGGAGTGTGGCTTGAATTCTTATAAATATGAGATGATTCTCTATATATTTTAGAAATGAGGCCTTTATCAGAACTCTTAAATGTAAAGATAATTTCCCAGTTTATTGCTTCCCTCTTAATCTTGTCTGCATTAGTTTTGTTTGTACAAAACTTTTTTAACTTAATAGAGTCAAAATTATCTATCTGGTGTTCAATTAAGAGTTCCAGTTCTTCTTTGGACACAAATCCCTTTCTTCTCCACGGGTCTGAGAGGTAAAAGTATCCTACGTTCCTCTAATTTGCTTATAATATCACTCTTTATGTCTAAATCATGAACCCATTTAGGTCTTCTCTTGGTATGAGGTGTTAGGTGTGAGTCAAGCCCTAAATTATTCCATACTATAAACTATAACTTTCAAAGCAGTTTACAGAGTGCTTATCTCAATACTTTGCACACCAAAGATAAATGCTTGCTGATAATTAGGAATCTATACCTAAAACTTACCCATATCAGTGATCATTCAGGGTCTTCTGATTTATAGTTTTAGAAATAATTGATACAGAGTCATCACAATACACCAAGCTACTTGAAAGAATTGTAGAGAAGTAATGAGAAATATGACTACTAACAGTCATCTTTTAAAAAAGAGAGAGAAAAAAAGGTCAGCAGACAAGGAAGCTAAGTCTAAGGGCACGTGAACACTAGGTCATAATACAAAATAATTGGAGAGATATAAAGTTAGGAGGGAATAAAGGTCTTATTTATCTGAAGTCAGCTTTTTTAATCAATTAAAATTTAATTAATTTAATTAAGTTTTAATAAGGAAAGAAATTAATTGATTCTGTATTTGCTTTAATTTTTCTATCAGTTTTGACATAAAATTACAGAATAAGTAATTCTCAGTCTCAGGGAAATATATTCAGTTAATGAAACTCCCCAGGAGTTAGATAAAATTTTGAATATGTTTTTACAATATGATCTAATAATTTAAAAAGGTAATTGATTTTAGCAAAAGAACTAACCATTTACTAGTCATGTGACCTTTCTCAGCACACTTTATAATTTTAAATTAGTTTATTTCTGTCAAAGAGGTAACAAAGATATACTCCAGGAAATATGAAATTGAATAATAAGAGATAGGAAGTTATCTTAGAAGTCATAAAGTCTAATTGTCTCATTTTACAATTGGAGAAACTGAGGCTCAGATGCGTTAAAGATTTGCTGATCATGAGTATGAATGAATGAGAATAAACATACTGAGAAGCATAGATTTTACATGGTTGGGTCAAGATATACACAATTAAAGAAAAAACTATTTACATCACTGTGAATATCCACTTATTTGTATATATGTCCATATGCTCAGGGGACTTATTGTTCAATTTTGATAGTTGAAAATCTGTTACATTACCTAACATATTTAAATGATCTTGACCTGATGTGTTTTTCTTTTGTTTTTAGGAGGTTATTTTCTTCAGTTAAACACATGATTGGAAAAGGAAACCCATGCTGTGGGGAAGGAAAAAGGGTACATTTATTTATCAATTAACATCAGGAAGAACAATCTGCTTATCAATGGGGCAACAGATATCTTTGGGAGATCACACACATTCTGGGCACTTGACAAAATGTTGAAGTGGGAGGGTGCACAGATTATCTTTACAACTAGAGAAAGTGAAACTGAACACAGTAAAATTACCATCACCACACCTGAATTAGTGTTATAGAGTCACTAAACAATAGCATTAAAGACAATGCATTTGCCCTCTTGAATCCAAATTGAGACACTTTCTAGATATAGAATGCATTCTCCATTACCCTGAGCAAGTCTTTATCATGAATGAATTTATCAATCAACAAATATTTATTAATGATCTCCTTTATGCCAAACACTATAGTATGTGCTGGAGTATAAATATAATGGATAAGGTATTCCCTATTCCTAAAAAGATTACATTTTAATGGAGAAGACAAGCAATACATTTTAAGTATATGCTTAATAAGTACAAAGAAAGATGATATCAAGTAATTAATTAAATATCTCATAGCTTAGGAAGAGATCACTAGTAGTTGGAAGGAAGGAGGAACATCTTTAAAGAATAGAGTTGATAGATTGTTATGTTATTCATAATCTAAAGAGGCAGCAGGCCATCATATATAAATAAGTGGTGTTGTAGTCAAGTGCTGGGTACAATCTCTGCTCTCTTGCATACTAGTTTTATGACACTGGACAAGTCATTTGAGATCTCAGATCCTTGGACAATTTTCTAAGGTTATAAATTATAGGCTAACCCTAAGCCAAATAAATCAGGGGTCTAGATACAGACTTCCCCTTCTCATGACAATGATGATGATAAAAGCAATTCGTATTTTAGGTGACAACCTTACTTCAGAGTACCAGTTTCCTACTTATTGATTCATAAATGAAAAGGAAAGTTTTTAGAATCTCAATTTGTTTATTTAACACACTAGCTATTATGAATTACTTAAAGAATAGTGTCTATTTGAGGAAACAAACAACAAAGTTGCAGATTAAATATACATACGATCCTTAAATATGTCATTTTCTGTGGAGCAGTGGAGGAAGTACAAAGGTCTACATTAATGACATCCCAGGACCATTAACTAACTGCTAGCATTTATGAAATATTAAGAGACAGATTTGTCTATTGACCTGAAAAGGAAGCAAAAAGCAAAGTGCTGAAGAGAACTAAATTATTTGTCTCTTAGTTTGGAGTTTTGATAAATTAATGTGCTTCTGAGTAAGTTCCTAATTCTATTTTAAAGAATTTAAGAACAATGTTGTTCATAATCATGGAAAGGATGTAGTGAAATCTGTGAATATGCACACACAAAAATATATAAATATGCCTATATATATATATACATACACAAACATACATGCACACACTTGTATATGTACGTATGTGGGGGTGTGGGGGTGTATGTGTTCATTGAATCTTCAAGATGTACATAGCATTTTATTACTGAGGGGAAAGTAGGGAATTTTTAAAGTCTAGATATGTCATTTGGCACCCCCACCCAAAGTTGATATATTAGGAGCTAGAAGAAAAATTATCAGTCATTTGGTGCAACAGTCTCATTTTACAGAAGAGGAAACTCAGGTCCAAAAAGTTTATTGAGTTGTTCCTGATCACAAATAGTTGATAACTGTAGGAACTAGAACTTGAATTTAGTTCTGCTGATTTCATAACCAGTCCTATTTCTACTGCATTAAAATAATGGACATTTATATTGTATTTTATAACTATAAAGCACATTATGTTCCCTATGTGAGAAGTCTGTGCATATCACCTAGACATCTTAAAATCTGAATTAATTTGTGAAATAATTATTTTATTCCAATTAATAAAATGTCTTACATTAATACAGTATGATCACCAAGAACATTTCATCTTCTAATGATATATTGAATTTTCAAAGCATATGACAGCAATGACCATGGATATAAGTAAAAACAAATTTTTTTATGATATTTGGCAGGCAGATTAGTGATCAAAATATGGAGACTAAGATTTTCAGAGTCACTCTTACAGAAAATGGAACAGACGGCTTAATAGAAGGTGACTTTCAGTAATAGGCACAACAGCTTATCAATAATTTAGCTTTAAAAGGAACAGATGTGATGGATAAAATAAAAATGAAACACAATGGAAGTATATCTGGGAATGAAGTATAAAATTAATTGACATTTAAGGTATGAAAAATCTGATACAAAATATTTTAAGATTGTATTGAAAGTTTAAAAATAGTCACATCTAGTTTACTAGATAGCAAGTGTAGATAGAGTTTGCATATAGAGAGATAGAGATAGATAGAGAGGTCATATCTATATACATTATATGTGAATAATGTGAATATGTAACATACCTATGTGCATGTTTATATACATACAAGATATTATATATATATATATATATATATATATATATATAACTAGATATTATAGAACAGGTCTCTTTATTAGCCTTGATGGTATGAAAAATAATCTATTTCACATAAATATATACTTTTGCTTTCTCTATATCTTCATAAAATGACATAGCTTACATAGTCCAGTTCCTCATTTGACATATAAAAAACCAAAGTTAGAAATGAAGAGTCATCTTCCCATGATCACACAGGAATTTAGTAAAAAATACACTGCTATTCTCTAGTCAATTCTTTGATTTCTCTGCTTATTATTATTAGGGCTTTGACTAATTAACAAATTCACGACTTTATATATGGATCCTTCTGACTGATCTAAACCTTCATTAACTCTAAGAACTATTTTAAAACTATTTTAATGTCTACCTATCACCAAAGGGTCTTGTCTCTCAGTTACTCATTTGGTATCAGGCTTAAAGAATTTATATTAGAAAACTAAGCGATCTTAGAGAAGCTGGGAGAAGTCTTAGAAAACAGAATTTCAAAAACAGAAGCTACTTTACAGAGGATCTAGTTGAATTTCTTCATGTTAGAGGTGAGAAAACCGAGTCCAGTAAGAGGATGTATGCCAGTTTATGTAGATCTTTCTTAAATGATTCAAAACTTAGAATCAAATCATCCTATTCCTAGGCTCATACTATTCTAAGCTTTATCTTACAAAGTGAAATGTAGTAAAATTGAGTTGGATCTTATCTATTATTATGATTAGAAGTTAAAAATTGATGTGGTTTATGATCTGAAATGTTCTAATTTTGTGATTATTGCTACTTTTCTCTAATAGTGGCTACTATTTTCTACTATAGCCTTGTAGAACTCCCTAATGCAATGGTGACATTTCTATAAACACATAGTATACTATTTCCCCCTACTATATTACAAGCATTAACTCTATCTCAAACCGATCTCAGCAACTCTAACCATTCCTCCCCCAAAAAATTAAGGGGAGGGATGTCATAGAATCAGATATTTATAATTCTAATGGCCTTTCTACAGCCTATCCTCCATATATTATAGGTAAGAAAACTAAAATCCTGAATGGTTAGGTTTACTTATCCAAAGAAAAAACAGGTACAAGGTTCAAAAGTGGGATTCAAACCAAGAAACTCAGTTTCTAAATGCAGTGCATTTAAAAACAAAACACAAATCTATGTGGTTGAAAAGATGGGAAAATAAATCTATATTATAAAGCTTCTAGGCTGAATAACAAGAACAAAATAGGAATCCGATGGGTCCACAAATTTAATTTCATTTTCTTATTCATAATTACTTAAAAGGGACTGTGTAAAATTACCCCCATGTGACTGCGAGTCTTCTTCAGGCTCAGTCACATGAAAATCAACATACTGTTTAAAGGAAGATCCTTAATGAGAAGCTAAAATGTTTGGAAATATTCTTGAATTTATACAATGTACTTCTTGGAAAACACTTGTTACATCCTTCCCCTTTCCTTGATTTTCTTCCTCCTCCCCCTTAAATACTTTGTTGAGTTAGGGGATGTCTACTCTAAGCATGTGAAGACTTCTTCTTGCAAAATAAGCAAATGAAAACAATTTGCTCCAAGAGTCATGAAGGCACCAAAAGCAGATGCTGTGAAGTGCTTAGAGCTTAGTCAGCCATCAAAGATGCCAAGATCATCCACTACATCATGAGTCATCACCAGTCATGCTGACTTTTGTCTTGCCACTGGACTTTGATTGATGACTTTGGAAGAGAGTGTGAGAATGATGGCTTTGAGCTACTCTGCCTCATTGAAACCCAATTTTCCCTCAAGTCAAAACATCATCCTGTCATATCTATTCTATTCATGTTCTAAAATTAAAGAACAATAATTCAATGTGTGTGGGAGGACTTCTCTGGATCTTTGATTTTTCCCTGAACATCAGATAGCACCTCATAGACCCTCTGGTAGGCCTCTTATTTGCTACATAATTGACCTTCGTTTGTTCTGGGTACACCTGTTATTCACATTCCATCATTTCCTGAAGTTTTCCTTGAGATTAGGTCATATCATTCACATACATACCAACAATATTTCACATAGACACTAACATGATTGTAGGTAATCTACAATTTTGATTGAGAGGGCTCACCTAATATACAAATGTAAATTATTTTTAAAATAGTGTAAAGTTAAAAGATGTCTACAGAAGCTTATTTACTACAGCAAATCATTTATTTCATTGTCCTCACTAAGGAGCAATATATTTCAATTAATCATATATATCATATATTCTGGTCTAGAGTATTTACATATTGGCCATCATGTTGTTTATAACAAAACTAAATCAAATAAAAAATTAGGGCAGCTAGGTAGCATAGCAGATAGAGTTATGGGTCTAACTAAAGTCAGGAAAACCTAAATTTTAATACATCCTCTAAACAATATTAGCAGCTGTGTAAACTTGGCTTTAGTTTCCTCATTTATAAAATGGGAAACATAATAGCCCCACAAAGAGAGTTTTTGTTAGGATTAAATGAAATAATAATTGTTAAGTATGTAGGACAGTGCCTATCATATATTAAATGGTATTTAAAAGTTAGCTATTATAATTGCAGTGTCTCTATCTTTCTAGGAGTTCAAAGACCATCATCTTCACACATCACCTACTCTAAAAACCCTTTAGGGACATATAGTGTTAGGTGTCACTATTTTCTAACTAAAAAACCCAATGTTTCTCCTAGATAAATAATTTCCATTACCTGTTACATGCTTCAGGTTATTACTTTGATTTGACTTTCTGCCTTTTTTTTTTACCTATTGACTCCACTGGACCTTTATATAAATATTATTTCTATCCCTGACTTTCATGGTTCCCTGCTTCTCAGATTCATCAGTATTCATTAATTTATTCTCTAAATATTTATTGAGTGCCTGCTACTGGTAGGTATGAATGGCATGAAAGAATGATGTATGTATGAGCAAACAAGAGTCATCCAGTTTCATTAAAGCAGAGTGTGGAAAATCTGACCAATCAGATGATCATGCCAAGATATTACTGAGAACATAGGATAATTGAGTAAAGGACTATTTTGCTTTTCTTTTTTGAATGCTCAGAGTTTAGTAAATAATAGAAATTAGTGTCACTCTGACTTTTTTTCTCTCAGTCTTCTTTGAAGTATATTACAACAAGTTCATGCCTGCTACATTTGGTGTTTCTAAGGTTATGCTCTATGTTTTTCTCTATTATCCTTCTATATTATTTAGCTTGATGATACTATGAACACCAAATGACTCAGGGATCATTTCCAGTAAATGGTTTTCATATCAAAGGATATGAACGGTTTTCATATGATGAAATTAAAGCCATCTGTAGCCACATTAAAAATGCTCTAAATCACTATTAATTAGAGAAATGCAAATTAAAATATTATATGTAGTATATATTATGTAAAATTAAAAAAAATCAATGCCATACATAATGCCTAGAATTTTCTTATTGAGTTCTACCTCTCATCTTAAAGTCTCAATTAGCAGTCCTTTCCTAGTCTACTTAAATACAGATAATTTTCCTCTAAAACCATGTCTAATTTATTCCATGTTTGTAAGTTATTTCTCTCATTATATTTTGAGTTTCTTTTTTGGGGGGGAGGTGTAGGTACTGTTATTACTTTTCTTTTGTAACCTAATGCTTGCCATAATGATGAGTAGACAAAAAATACTTATTATTTTTTTCTTGATTTCCATTAGTAAATACCATAAAAAACTGTTTTTTCTTTCTTTCTTTCTTTCTTTTTTATTTCTAGGTGATAGAGAACCACTTAACATATCTGGACAAAGACAAACTTGAAGAAAGAGATTGGAGACAAGGAGATTCACTCAGAAATTATTGTTCCAACATATGTTCATAGTGTATAATCACAATGATGGAAGCAAATGTCTTTAAAATGAGTGAAAGATGAGATGGTATGGCTGTGGCAACAATGGAAATTAGTGATAATTCAGACATGAGAGTTATAGGACAGAAGAAAGAAAAAAAAAGAAAAGAGAAAGGTTTTGAACTCTAGGTAATTGGAGGCTATTTTTATCATTGGTTGAAATAAGGAAGGTAAAAGGGACAGATTTCGGACCATGTGTTAAATGGATTTGACTTTTAACCTTACAAAAATGACCCATTTAGAAACTACTACAGTAATCCAGAAAGATGAATGTTATAGCCTGCACGAGGGTGCCAAAAAAAAAATTGGATGAATGAACAAATGAGTCAGTGTAAACCTTGAAATACTAAGTATGATATGAAGTAAAATGTGATAGTTAATAGGGGAAAATATAAAGTAACTAAAATGAGTATGGTAATATCATTTTTTATTTATAAAGACCAAGAAAAACTCTTTGTAGTAGGTAAAAAGTGAGTAGGTAAAAACCTTTAAAAGCAAAGCAAACAAAAAATAATTTCTATACCCAGAGGTGAAAAGAGAGTTTTGAATCTGGTTTATCTGAATAAACAGAGCTGAAAGCTTAGAGAAACAATCTATTGTTTATTATGACCCAGGCACTGGACTAAAAAAAAAAAAGCATATAAAAAAGGCAAAAAAAAATTTCTTTCTCTAAGGAACTCACAATCTCATTGGAGATATAATTTTAAAAAGCAAAAAACATCTAAATACACTCAAGATACACATAGAATATATCAGAAGATAATCTAATTGGGGAGACATTACCAGTTTGAGAAACTGGAAGAGGCCTCCTTCAGGAGTTAGCTTTTGCTCTGAATCCTAAGGAAGGAAGGTATTCTAAGAGATAAAGGTCAAAAGAGAGAGCATACCAGGCATGTGAAGCAGCAAGTATAAATGAATAAATAGATTTGAGATGTAGTATGTGAGCAATGAGTAGACCAATGTAACTGAATTGTAGAGTATAAAATATAAGTAAGAATGATGGAAAAGGGGACAGTGGTTAAGAGCCTAGAAACTATTGGTAATTAGGGAATACAGATGAGGTATACTCAGAGAAAAACCTTTTTTTTTAATTTTTTTAAGATGTGTGATACAAGGATTAGAATAGAGAGACACATGTGATCAAATAGAAACAATAGGGATGAGGTCAGGTCTTGAACTAGGATAGCTTATTGTAAATAAAGGGAGTACTTATATATATATATGTATATATATGTGTGTGTGTGTGTGTGTGTGTGTGTATACAATAATATAAAGGTTGAAATTTATAAAAATAGTATCAGATTGGATCAATAAGGTAAGAAAGAATGAGGAATTGAGGATGATACTGATGTCATAAGCCTAATTGATTAAGAGAAGTGCCTTCTACAATAAGAGGGCAATTTGGTAGCAAGGGTTTCTGGGGGAAATGAGCAATTCTCTTTTTAACATGTTCAGGGATATTCAGTATGAAGGTACTATATTATTTGGTAATGTGATCCTGGAGTTCAGAAGGAATAAAAGCTCTATGTAATGAATCATATTCCCAGAGATGATAATAAATGTTGATGAAATGATCAAGCAACATAATATAGATGGGGAAAGGAAAATAGTCCTTGATCGACTCAGATGGAATGGGAGTCATAAGAATAAAGATCCAAAAAATAAAACTAAGAGAAAGTATTCAGACAGCTAGAAAATTATAATGAGATGAAAAATTAAAAAGCAGCTATCTAGGAAAAGTCACTATCACACTATCAAATATTGCAGAAATGTAAATCAAGATGATGATCAGAGAAAGATCTATTAGATTTATTGATTACAAAATTATTCTTTACTTTAGAAAGTTCAAATTCAATTTACTGGGAATAAAAATTCAATTACAGAAGGTTTAGAAGAGAAAAATAAGAAAGGTAGTCGAGGAACCAAGTAGATTTTTTTTTTTTTATTCAATGAGGTAAGGAGGAAAAGTAGCTTGATAGGAAATGGTTTTGGTGAGATCAATATGTTTTTTTAATTGATGGTAAAACATGAATATCTTAATGTATAGCAAGAAAATAACCAGAAAAATGAAAATTCTGACTGAAAATGAGAGAGAGGGAGAAATGGAGGGAGTAGGACGAAGAGAAAGAGAAATTTATCTTACTTTATACAGAAGTAGGAAGAAAAAGGAAAAAGAAAAAGGTTAATGTGGGTAGAAGGGAGGGAAGATTGAGAGAATCAGAAACAAAATACTGATGAGGATGAATAGTGGGACAGGAGAGAGAAAAGTATAAATGTGGGGATAGGATAAAAGGAAATAAATTCTTAGTAAGCATAACTGTGAATAGGGGTATGATGAACTTTTCCCATAAAAAATGGACAGCAGACTAGATTAAAAACTAGAATCCTACAATATGCCGTTTACAATAAAAAGATTTGATGCAAAGAGATACAGAGTAATGATAAAAGACTGGCACAGAATATCTTACACTTCAGCTGAAATATACACAAAAAAATCAGGGGTAACAATCATTTCTGACAAAGCAAAAACAAAAATATATCTAAATAAAAGTTAAAAAAAGAAACTACATCATGTTAAAAGGTGCAATAGACAATGAAGAAATATCAATACTAAACTTATATGCACCAAGTGATATAGCACCAAATTCTTAGAAGAGAAATTAAGAGAGTTGCAGGGAGAAATAGCAAAACGGGATTGGTGGGGGATTTCAACCTCCCCTTTTTAGAGCTAGATAAATCTAGTCAGAAAAGTAAACAAGAAAGAAATAAAGTGACAAATTGAATTTTTTAAAAATTATATATTATAGATCTCTGGAAAAAATAATTGGGATAGAAAGAAATATACTTTTTGCTCAGTTACTTGTATTTTTATCTAATATTGAGCATTTAGATTAATTGTTATCTTTTTAATAGCAAAAAGTAAGAAAAATAATTGAAACTTCAAATCTAATTCTATCACTTTCTATGTTTCTTACAATGGATAAATAATTTGTGTTAATTTCTGTTTTCTCATCATGAAAAATGGAAATGATTGGCATTTTGCATTGTATACCTTAGGAACTCTTGTAAGCATATAGTTTTCAGTCCCTGAAGATCAATACTAATGTGTACCATCGCAGTCCTTAGAAGCTGTTATGACTTTTCTCTCATATCCCAATGGAAAGAAGATAGGATGTGTCTCTGTACTCAGAAGACAAAAACAACTTAAGTATTTAGTGAGTCATGCTGAATATATAATTAAATATGGATGTAATCTGCAAAGAATTATTAGTTATAAAGATGAGCTTGCAAAATTGGGAAGATTAATAGTCATGTATTACTCTTGGGTTTCCAAATAATCACAGAAATATATGGCCTTGTTCTCAAGCTTTGTATCCTGTGGAGCTGTTTTGTTAAAATTGAAATTTTTGTTGCTATAACTGTACATTTGCATGTGTACATACACATACACACATGTGCACATGCATATAGATAGATATAGATTATGGATGTACATATGTGTATATGTGTATTTCCTAATCGCAAACCCATTATTTTCTGTTTAAAAAAATTATCACAATCTTTGCACACACCAGGCAAGTTCTTCTATTTGAATAACATGGAACTATACTTATATCTAGCTTCTTCCTGAGCATCTGGTACACAGATGTTTCATACAAAATAAAGATTGTTAACATGGAGGAGCAATATCTCCTTATTGAAAAAAGGCAGAATATTTATTCATTGTTGGAATGTATGTACAGTTGTCACAGCTAATGTAAATATATCTACAAAGAATGTATGTAGATATATGAAATTTAGTCAAATAGGATATTATCATTAAAACTGTAATTTTCTTCCATCAATTTTACTTATATGATTTTCCTTAATAATCTTCTTCCTGCTTCTTAATATAATGAACTCCTGAGATCCCTGTCCTACTTAAATGTGACTCTTTTAGCTTAGAACCTACAGATGGTGGTTTATTCAATAAAATAAAAATTAAATTACTTTTCCAATTTTCTCTTTGCCCCAAGGCAAAACTAAAGTATACACATAGTGCTTCCTTGCTGCTGAAGGTGAAATGGAGTGTTATACTTTGGATGGAATGAAATAATGAAAAAAAATTCAAAATATTGTATTGAAGATTTAGCTGTACGACATGTAGTATTTGGCCTTGAAAAAAAGGGATGAAGGAGGAATGATCATTGTTTTCAAACATATAAAGGGCTATATCATTTGGAAAATTTATTTGACCTTAAAGGGTAGTATTAGGACTTTTCTTTAGAAACTAAAAGAAATTTCTTCACACTCCTTCCTCCCAAAAAACAAACAAAAATCTTATTATTATTTAGAATTGTCCAACAATGAAAATAAGGTTGTTTTACAAGTACTATCATTTCCTGTTTTGATGATATTTAACTGGAGCGATTAAAGACTCCCTTCTACCTCTTATGATTCTAGTTTATCACATGTTAGAATCAGAGGTAGAAGGAACTCCTTGTTCTCTTGTCCAAAAGATGAAACTTTTTGATAACATCCTCTGACTAAACACCTTCAGGACAGGAAATTCACTTCTGGTAAAACAATTCTGTTTTCTTGGTTGGCTAATTCTAAATAGTAAGAAGTTATGTTTTTTGTGTGGGTTATTTGGTATTTTTTGGGGGAGGACTTCTTTTATTCAGTTTCTTAACAATAGCCCTAGCATTACTCTGTAAAGTTAAATAAATATATCCCTTTATATGTTTGAAGACAATGAATATCCCTTCTGTATCTCTCTGTAAAGTATATAATGTGTAAAATAAAGAACAAGGTGATTCTAAACTCTCTTCCAGTTCCTATCACCTGACTCTGACAAAAACAAATAAGCAATAGGAAAAATTCAAGCCCTCTTGAACCTAGGTGTTGAATCAAGTTTTGCCAAATTTGTGATGGTTGGGGGAGGGGGATAAAATTATCCAAAATACCTCCCTTTTTTCTATTTGTAAAATTAAATTTGACTTTCAAGATTTTTAAAAAAATAATAATTAAGTATAAGATCTTGAATAGTTCATTTTCATAATCTGGATTTTGGTTTCCTTATTTGTAACATGAAGTGGTTGCCTAAGAGGATCTTCAACATGCTGATCCATCATCTGACTCAGCTGGCCTAAGAATGCAGACATTTCTGTTCTTCAAAAACCTAGAGATGGACAGGGAATAAATTAACAGGTCAAAGGAAAATAGTGCCCTCTAGTGTTAGCAAAGCATACTGGATCTGTTTTTTACCAAAAGGCCTTTTCAAGCCTTAAATCTTTCTTCTTAGTGAAAACATATTTGCATATCCTGCAGCTGAAAAAGGCAATTAGTAATTCATGAGTAATTTAGGAAACGCCAGCTATAAAGTTCTAGATATTTACATAGCTCTCATAAATTACAGTCACAAACTGTAATTTGTTAAATTGGAATCCTGCTAAAAGCTTACATTTACATAGAATATCCAAATGCCAAATGTTGACGTGCATTTTTGAAAACCAACATATCGGGGCTATTTTCTCATCAAATTTAAATTAATTCCAAATTTTCTATCATGAATGATAAGGTCTCCCTATACACGTGTAACTAATGAGGTTTGGGCAGTCAGAAAAGTCCATTCCTCTGTAGTTAAGTTTTAGCACCATGGATTAATTACATAAGAACAAAATATGAAGATGGCCAAGAGTTCACAGAGAACATATAAAAAGTGTCCAGAAAATTTAAGAAGCACTAGTAAAGATTAGGGCATTTCTAATATTACTATCATTCTGTGGGGGTGTTAGAAGGAGAAAGAAAGTCCATTTCACTCTGAGATGCTATAGTTTGCCTTTTAACATTCCTTAATACTTATTAGATATATAACTTTAGGCAAGTCACTTAACCAATTTGTTGCAGTATCTTTATCTGCAAAAATGTGGATAATAATGGCTCCTTCCTCCCAGTAATGTTGTGAGAATCAAATAAAATAATAATTGTAAAGTGCCTAGTATGGTGTCAGACACATAGTAAGCACTATGTAAAAGTAATTATTATTACTTTTATTATCTCCCAGTTCTCCATTATATGACTATGGTAGCTAGATGGCACAATGGATAAAATTCTGGAATTAAGAGGCCAAAATTCTCATCTTCCTGAATTCAAATCTGGTCTTAGATACTAGGTGCGTGACTCCAGGCAAGTCACTTAACTGAATTCTCATCTATAAAATGAACTGGAGGAGTAAATAGCTAATCACTTCAGCATCTCTGTTAAGAGAGCCCCAAATGGGGTCACAAGAGACAGCCACAATTGAAAGGATTGAACAACAAAAACAATAACTAGAAAAATTATAATAGTCTGTGTTAAAAAAAAAAAAATCTTCTCCCTACACTATTAGATTTTCTAGTATTGATATTCAAACCTTAAAGTATTCTACCCCTTAGGGATCTACATATTAAAGCAGATAATATAAATAATGAATAGTATAATAATGTCTAAATAAATAGGAAGTTCAAGTGGGGCTTTCAAGAAATAATTGATAAAGAGTATCAAATCAATAAATCAACATTTATTAAATATCTACTTTGTACCAGGCAATGGGTTAAGCATTAGATATACAAAGAAAGGCAAAAGGGATGTGTTGTCAAAGAGCTCACTGTCTAATAATAAGATAATATGCAAACAACTGTGAACAAACAAGCTAAATCCAGGGTATATAAGCAATGACCTTAAGAGGGAAGACTGTAGTATTGAGGGATTCAGAAAAGCTTCCTGCTAAAAGAGGAGTCTTTGCTGTAACTTGGAAGAAACCATGAGATGAATATGAGATATTAAAGAATTCCAGGCCTGACAGAAAGCCAGTCAAAATACTCAGAGTTTGGCCATGAAGAATATACTTTGAAAAGAAATAAGTGGAGCAGAGTCAGTGGCTCACAGAAGGGGGATTGTAAGACATAAAAAGACTGGAAAAGACTGGTTTGTTATGAAGGAATTTGAACATATAAGGTATTTTTTGCATTTTATTTTAGAGGTGGAATGGAACCACAAGATTTTATTGCGTATGGGGGCATCAGTATTAGATTTATGCTTTAAGAAATTCAAACTGACAGCTGAGTTTAAGATGGATTATAGTAGGGAGAGACTTAAGACTGGAAATGAACCAGCTGACCTCTTTAGTAATCCAGATGTGAGATGATTAGGCCTGTCACTAGGTTGGCAGTAGTATCCAAAGGAGAAAAGAAGGTATATGTAAGAGATAGTTTCAAAATAAATTTAATATAAATGAAGAAAAGATTGGATAGGAAAAGTGAGGTGAGAGAGTGAAGATGATACCTAGTTCATGAACTTAATTTACTAGAAGGTACCCTGGACAGTAATAGGAAAGCTTGAAAAAGAAAGAGGTCTGGAGAAAAAGGTAATAAATTAAGATTTGAATGTTTCATATTTATGATACCTATAGGATATATATAGTTCAAGATATCTCATAATTATGTCTGAGGAAAATCCATTCTTATTATGAAAGATTAAAAATATTTGTAATAGTCCTTTCACTTTTTAAATGGATTAAAAAGATCATGTAGATGGTATCTATATAGATAGCCTCTCTTCCTCCCACCCTCCATTAGCACAGAAACAAACAACAAACAAAATCAAACAAAACTTGCATTCCTCTTAGCCAGAAGAGTATTAATTGTATATTATAATAATCATTATTGAGTTTTGGTAGGTAAAATGACATGATGAATAGAAAGCTAACCTTGGCATCAGAGAGACCTAAATTCAAATCTAGTCTCTGAGACAAAACAGCTATACTAATTTCTCAGTGTCTCAGGTAATTATCTTAGACTATGAGTTACACATTGCTTATCTGTATGATGGGGGCAAATGGAAGAAGAAGTGCTGACAATCCATTATACTAATGAAAGCATAAATTAAGTTTTCCCCCCAAACACTATTTAAATAATACTAGATTTATTAACTAATAGCAAGTTATTAAATAATAAATCATGAAATTGAATTCAGTTAATCTAAACTCATAATTTTAAAAAAAAATGTAATTAATATTTTCATACAATTTTACAGTTAAGAAAAACATATTACCTCATCTTAATCCTATGGAATAGAGAGGATACATATTCACATGGAATCTTATAGTCTCCTACTATAATTCTGGGGGGAAAAGGTAGAATGTTATTATATAGGCCAGTAGTGTCAAATTTAAATGAAAACAAATCCCTGAAGATTAACAACTTGGAAAATAATAATAAAAAATATTTTTATTTATTTTTTTAAATATTCTCATCTGTTTCCCCACCCATTTAAGAATTTTGAAAGCTATATTTGACATATCTGAAGTAAACAGTTATTTAAGTCTGTGGATGAACAGCCCATCAAATGCCCAGACTCAAAGAATTATAATTAATGGTTCTATATCTTCTTGACTAAAGTTCCCCAAAAAAGTATTCTGGGGATCTGTGCTTAGCTTTTTACTGTTTAATATGGTTACTAATGATTTAGAAGACATTTGATGACATGATTAACAAACTTATAGATGAAACAAAATGGGAAGTGAGAATCAACATATTAGATAAAAGAGTCAAGATTCAGAAAGTTCATGACAAATCAAATTAATAGGGTAAAGCATAGTAAAGTGACAATAGGTAGGGATGGGTACAATGTCTTGAACTGGAGTTCAAAAACTCAAAGTCACAGGTACAAAGTGGGGCAATTATACTTAGCTATTTAGTTGAAGAACATTTGGGGTGTTTTATGTTTAAAAGCCCAAAATGGATGAGGATCATAAAATGGCAACCAAAAGGAAGTTGATTTGGATGTATATTCAAGTGATACAATGAATATAATGGTAGATTTAGAGTCAGGAATATATGAGTTAAAATCTGCCTAAGATAATCACAAACTTTTGTTTGCCTCAGTTTCATCATCTGAAAATGAAAATAATAATACCACTCATCTTCCAATGTTATTATTCATATTAATGTTTGTAGAGCCCTATAAAAACCTTAATTGCTATAGGGGTTACATTGAGAAAGACTTAAAAGGTAAGCAGAAAATTTCTGTTTATTTATGGAAGTAAGAAGAAGTCACTGGAGTTTATTGAGAAGCTGGGAGACATGGTCAGTTCTACCATTCTAAAGAAAGAACTTTGTGGTAGTTGAGCAGAGAATAGACAGGAATTAAGGAGAAATTTGGGCCAGGAAAAACAATCAGAAACCTAATACTCTAGTCATGAAAAAAAGAAGGTTTATATGAGAATAATAGGCATGAAGAGATGGAAATAAATGCTAAAAATATTGACAATATTGGAAAAAAACAAATATGGTAACAAATTAGATATATGTTAGTGGGAGTAAGCAGTTGAGAATAATTTTGTGGCGGC
Organism: Myrmecobius fasciatus; assembly: GCA_023553655.1. Taxonomy (NCBI): domain Eukaryota; kingdom Metazoa; phylum Chordata; class Mammalia; order Dasyuromorphia; family Myrmecobiidae; genus Myrmecobius; species Myrmecobius fasciatus. The sequence goes on along the minus strand of JAJPUD010008177.1, from coordinate 13,616 downwards.
AAAGAACTGGAAATTGCAGAGACTTGTACAAAATAATGAAGAGTGAAATGAGCAGATATAAAAGAACATTGTGTACAGTAAACCAAGAGAGGGTTTTAAGGAACTTTGAGAAAAATAGTTATTTTGATTATTTTAAATACCCAAATTAAAGGACATATGAAGAAAGATTCTATCTAAATGCAGAAAAAGAATTGATAAACAGAAGTGAGTATAGAACAGCACATATGCATGCACACATATATACACATTATGTATACACGAATATACATATATACATTCATACATCTATTAGTGTCCAAGGGTAGCCATCTCCAGGTGGAGTGGAGCAAGGGAAATAAAAAATAAATTTGACTGAAAGAGATACCAGGTAAACCAAGGGGGCTTCTCTGCTTGGGCTCCAGGCCCTGGGGCTGCAGGCCTGGGCACTAGCTGAGCCTTATGGGGAGCATGATAGGGGGAGTGACCCTGGGCCCTAATGGGCCATCAAGCTGTAGAAAGAAGTTACTACCTATTTTCAAGCAGAAATGCCTCTAAGAAAACAAAGGCAGCACTTTAAAAAACAGCAATTCTTTTACTGCCTATGAAGAAACATTATTGGCTTTATGAATTCTTAAGAAATGATAGCAATTTTGGTCTTGAAGTACAAGACAACAGACTGTTTAGTTGCTAAGAAAATTCCTCAAGACTCATGTAATTGAAGATATTAAAGAAAGATGGGGATCAGAAAATCTTGATGACAGCAATCAGTTATTCGGGTTTTTACAACTTCTCTACTTAAAACTGTATCTCATCATCACCCAGAATTGAGAAAAAGCAAGTTAGAAAATATTTCTAAAGAAAAACAAAGTATTTTTAAGTTATGGCACTTTTCTTGGAGAACTCCTAAAAAGTATGTTTTTCAGGAAAATACAGAAAATTTTAAGAATGAAATTAGAGATGAAAATAAAGAAAACCAAGTAGAGGAAAGAGAAATAAACCAAGAAGATACTGAAGAAATTTGGACTAATATTTCAAGGCAATTACAAACAGTTTTAGGTGTACTATATTTAGAAGAAATCTTGGATGCAGCACAACTAATACCTTGGTACATAATATATATAACATGACCAATGCAAGTGAACATGATGTAGTTGTATTGCAAAACAAATCAGATAATCTTCCTCATTGGGTATTGTCTGCTATGAATTGTCTAGCAAATTGGCCAAGAATACCTGTGTCAAACCAACTTATGTGGGATTTGAAAGAGATGTATTCTAAACCATTGCTGACTATTTTCTAGATTTCCCAGAACTGCTACTTACTTTTGAATATTAGGAATTATTTGTTAATATATTGATTTTGCTGAAGCCACATTTATTTTTTTTAAATTTTTTTTAATTTTACTTGCATAACATATGTGTGGGTAATTCTTCAACAATAACCCTTACATAGCTTTCCGTTACAAATTTTTCCCCCAACTCCCCACCCCTCCCCTAGATGGCAGGATATCCACTACATGTTAATTATGTTAAAATATTGGTAAATCGAATATATGTATACATATTTCCAAACTTGTCATTGTTATGCAAGAAAAATCTTGTCTACACAAACGATATATCAGATAAAGGAAACACAATGTAAGCAAACATCAATCAAGGAGTATGAGAATGTTATGTTGTGGTCCACATTTCACATCCCTCTCTCTGGGTGTATATGGCTTTCTTCAGTGAACAATTGGAGGTGGTTTGAAACATTTCATTGTTGAAGAGAGCCATGTCCATCAGAATTGATCGTCATATAATACTGTTGTTGCCGTGTATAATGATCTCCTGGTTCTGCTCATTTCACTCAGCATCAGTTCATGTAAGTCTCTCCAGGCCTCTCTGAAATCATCTTGCTGGTCATTTCTTACAGAACAATAATATTCCATAATATTTATATACCATAATTTATTCAGCCATTCTCCAATTGATGGGCATCTTTTCAATTTCCATTTTCTTGCCACTAAAAAAAGGGCTGCCACAAACATTCTTGCACATGTGGGGCCCTTTCCCTCCTTTAAAATCTCTTTGGGATATAGGCCCAGTAGAAACACTGCTGGGTCAAAGGGTATGCACTGTTTGGTAACTTTTTGAGCATAGCTCCAAATTGTTCTCCAGAATGGCTGTATCCGTTCATACCTCCACCAACAATGCATCAGTGTCCCAGCCCTCCCACATCCCCTCCAACATTCATCATTAACTTTTCCTGTCATTTTAGCCAATCTGACAGGTGTGAAGTGGTATCTCAGGGTTGTCTTGATTTGCATTTCTCTGATCGATAGTGATTTGGAGCACCTTTTCATATGACTATAAATACTTTTAATTTCATCCTCTGAAAATTGTATGTTCATATCCTTTGACCATTTATTGATTGGAGAATGGCTTGAATTTTTATAAATATGAGACAATTCTCCATATATTTTAGAGATGAGACCTTTATCAGAACCCTTAAATGTAAAGATGATTTCCCAATTTATTGCTTCCCTCCTAATCTTGTCTGCATTGATTTTGTTTGTACAAAAACTTTTTAACTTAATATAGTCAAAGTTATCTATCTGGTTTTCAATTAAGAGTTCTAGTTCCTCTTTGGACATAAATTTATTCCATCTCCATAGGTCTGAGAGGTAAACTATATTACATTCCTCTAATTTACTTATAGTATCACTCTTTATATCCAGATCATGAACCCATTTAGATCTTATCTTGGTATGTGGTGTTAGATGTGGGTCAAGTCCTAATTTCTTCCACACTAGTTTCCAGTTTTCCCAGCAGTTTTTGTCAAATAGTGAATACTTATCCCAAAAGCTGGGGTCTTTGGGTTTATCAAAAACCAAATTGCTGCAGCCACATTTAAAGAGGGTTGCCATTGACACCCTACAAATATGTTGCTTCCTCCATCAAACTGGAGAAAACTCCAACTTTGAATGAGAATGATTGCTCAGATGAGTCAGCATGTTGATATACCAAAACTTCATGATGCAATGGGGAAAAGATCACTAATGATACAGACATTTTTCCTATGTCTGCTGTGATGTGCCAAGGAAGTTGATCTCCACAAACTGCTTGCTATATGATGTTTCCTTTCTGATGAATCATCATCAAATAATCTTTCAATTGCCATCCATTTACATGCTGGTTCAGAAAAGCATCTGGACTACCTGAGGAAGGGTTATATTACATATCTTGGAGATGAATTGTTTGCTTTTTGGAATCAGCAACCAGGACTTTGATTAACGGAATGTTTCTACCTCTCAGTTTGTAATTGCTGAACTTTTAGAGAATATTATCAAAGACAAAAATTTAACTCTAAAAGAAAAAAAAATGAGAAAAAAAAACCAGTTTCAGAAAGGAATATTCTGCCATCTACCGGACAAGATTTCCAACTACAGAAAGTGAAGCTTCCCTGTTTGGTGACAAGCTGGCAATCAAGCAACAAAAGCTAATTTCAAGAAAGCCAAAGTTCTATAGCCTTAGGTACTGACTATCAACTGTCAGTTGTAATCTAGTAATGAACTATTAAATGAAGTCATATACTGTAGGATGTAATGTTAGGCAGGCTACTTTTCCTATCCTTTCCCAAAATTAGTGTGTCACAGACATAGGAGAATGCCAAAGTAGTTAGTGATACAAATATTCAGTGTTTACTCTGGAGGATTACAATGAACCCAATAGGATTCAAGGGACAACAAATGAATAATGAAAACATGATTAGTAACCAAAAGTATTCTGAGCATCTCACTGCATACCACTAGAAAAACCATGATAGCATGTGCCAGAAGCTGATGTACTTGACTGTTGGCCAAAAGATGTTTGAGCAGCATGACTAACTCAGACCCAAGTGTGCTAGGTGAACAATAGCCATTTATTCCAAGCGTAGCTTAGTGAAGAATTTTTTATAAACTCAGTAACTTATATGTTTTGCTCTTTTGCACTCATGTATTTTTTCCATGTTTTTGTATGTGTATGTGCACATTTGTTTAAAAGCTAAAAATATAGTAAGACATTTCATTTGTTTTCTGAACACATTTACCATATTTCCATATGATTGTTCAGCCAGTTGAGAAGCACTACTATGTTAACGGTACAGAAAAAATGGCAAGTCTGTGGCTTGAGCCTCCCAACTGAGAAAGTCTTAGCTCTGATTCCACTTTCTTTTCTCCACTTGGACCCATTTTGAGCCCAGTTTAAGGGGAGCATCTTTAATAGACACAAGTTCAGGGTCAGAGTTAATGACAGTAGTTTTCTTTGTAATATACCAGTAGTACGTTGCCCTACTTCCCTCATTTAAAGAACAACAACAATAACAACAACAACAACAAAAAAAAAAAAAAAAAAAAACCCTGCTCAAGAAGGATGATGCATTGTTCACTTAGGAGAATATCATGAATAACATTAAAATGAAGTTAGGGAGCTGCTTATACTGAGGATCCTCATACTGTGGTCTTACATAAATTCATGGAATATTTTATATCTCCAGTTTAGCAATTTTTGCTCCACCCTAATAATTTGATTCTTTAGCTCAAAAAAGAGACTGAATCAAGAAATATGATATATTTACCTTCTAGATAGAAGGATATTTTAGTTATTAAATGGTAGCATTCTGCATGTTACTACTTTTGATTAAAAGTCTGGATAGTTTAAAATAAATGTATATTTCATCCAGATATCTTGTGTCTAAAATACTTGTACATACTGAACCAATTACATTTTAAGTATGTCCAGATACTTTGTATACACATATTTTTGCTGTTTAAAAGTATGTGGTAATATGATTGTGTTGGAAATTGAGGTTAAAACTATTATGTTTTTGTAATAGTTTAATTTTGCTTTTTCCCAATTTAATTACCTTAATAAAGATATAAAAACACATAAAAAGAGATAAATAAATTTGTATGATAATTTTGTTGTATATTTGAAAAGAACAGCAAGTTGTGTGTAGTAGATTTACAGTTTCATGTGCAATCATTTTTCATACTATGTTATGGGAAGGCTTGTTTTAAAAAGAACATTAAAAGAATTAAAATTGTCAAAAATAACCCCAAATTAGCAAGCCTAGTTAATAATAGGAATGGTGGTACTCTTGAGAAGTCTAGGGAAGTTGAGGAAAGATATCATGTCGGATTTGAACAAACTGAATTTGAGATGTCTATGACATCACAGAGATATCTAAAAGGCAATTGGTAGAATTGGACCTGAAGAAAGAGGTTATGACTGCATAAAAATAACCCACTAAGAAAGAATAATTATTTTTAAATGGAAAGCAAATCATTGGCCACTTTTCCTGAACTTTTGATCCAAGAAAGATTAAAATAATTTTAAATAAAAAATAGTTATAATTCTAATGAGATTAATTCATTGTAGAATACTTCCATCTTTCCCCATCCATAAAAAGTAATTCCAATAACAATTTCATAATAGAGGAGAAATAATTCAACTGCTACCCATTATCTGGAACTTTATATTTTAAACCCATGTTGTCAGAATAATTCTGCTCTGGTTTCAGGAAACCTTCCCATTATATGCTTCTCAGCAAAGCCCATAAATCTCTAGTGAATATATATCTCCATCTATCCAGCTCTCTAATCTGTCAATCAATAGTTTAAAAAAATATGAAATAAGAACTGTGTTTATCATTCACTTCAAAAAGTTACTAAGGGCTCAACAAGAAATTTGCATATGTCACAGGTTTAGCTGAGCAAGGATTAGCAAATTAAAACTTAATTAGCTTATTTTTGCATAATTTGGCAGAAATTATAGGCTTTGTACAGATGACAGGTGGGAGGTAAGGCATTTAACATGTATTGAATTAAAGTTTGTATTGACTTTATGAATTTTAATAGAAAAATAATATTTAGCACTTAAAATGTGTGTCAAACTGAATGGATTATCTGAGAAGGCATGAAAAATAAGAAATTGTTTTCGAAGAGATAACAACTGACAGTAACAATAGGCATTGTCTTTAAATATTCCTGCTAATGAATTTTTTAAAAAGATAACATTCTAAAAAAGAATAGAAGAAATAATTCAAGCCATTTTTGTAATTCCAATATTATTTTCAGATTGATAACAAAATTATCCACTTAAAAATATTGCTGATTTGGGTTTGGATGGAAGAAATGAGTTCTGTTCTGAAGCACTGTGGAGACAATTATAGGTCATTTATTCATGAACTTCCTGCTCTTTCTGAAGTATGAGTTGAAGAAAAAAAAAATTAAGTCAAATATTTTCCTTTCTATGATGGCATCCCATGTTATCTTTCTTCCACATAGCACAATTTTAATAATCCTTTCCTTTATTGTAGGAAATACATTAAGATAAGACAGATTTAGGACACTAGTATAACTGTGATGGGTTAAATGAAAAAACCTTTAATGTGTCCTCTACTTCTCAGATTCTGATTCCTTTAATTTTGGAACTGTAAAAGATAATCTTTTAAAATCTAAATTTTGTTTCTATCTATCTATCATCTATTTATCTATATATCATCAGAGTTATTCAAAGTATTCTTCCTTATTCCCTTCCCACACAGCCATCCCATATGAGAAATGTTTCAGAGAAGAAAATAAACAAACATGCCATCATAACTTAATCTGTTTTAACAAGTCTCAAACTACCTGTAATATGGAGCACTCATGGATCTCCCACTTCCACAAAAGAGTAGGTATTCTCATATCTTGACATCTAAGTCTTGCTTGGCCTTATAGTTTAGTATATTCACTTTTTAATTTTTTGGTGTGTAGTTTTTTTATTTATATTGTTGTAGTTGTATATATTGTTTTCTTGGCTATATATATATTTCACTCTGAATCAGTTCCTAAAAATCTTTCCATACTTCTCTATATTAATCACATGCATTTTAATAGCAAAATAATATTCTATTGCATTTGTGTAATGTTTTGTTTAATCATTCCATAGTACATGAATGAGTTCAAAGGTTATAGGCATTTCTGCTCATTTATTTGAATACTTTAAAAATATTTTCCAATTTTTTTTATTATTCCACAGCTTTAACAACAATCTATTAATGTGGGTGTCATTCCACAATTCCTATGCAGATTATTTAAAATTATGGTCATTTTGGCAATTTTCCTGGCATGAGATGAAATCTCAGGTATGTTTTGATTTGCAATTCCTTTATAGTAAAATCATTTCACATTCTATTTGAAAGGGAAGTCATCTTCTTTTCAGGACTCAGTGTTCTCATATGTAAAATGTAAGAGTTTGGGAAAGATGTATTTAAACTAGATGAACAGTAACAATTTTTCCATATTAAATAGTCTATGAAGTGATGGTTTATCTGTTGTATCAATGAATTGAAAGTAATGGAAGTTTTTTCTGCTTCAAGTACAAAATGCTGATTGGAAGATAAAAGGAATATTTGGCAATCCCTAATTCTATTTGGAAGGCTGTGGTGCTAGCATTTTTCTCTATTCCAATCCAGTTCTTCATACCTTCCATGATCCTCAGTGAGACAGTAAAAGGAGAATGCAGTTTCTAGCAGAGGACCTGACATGAAATACCAACTGTACCTTTTTTTTAACCTATGCAAGTCATTTCACTCTCTTATCCTCAGTTTTCTCCTCTGTAACACAAGGGGCTTAGTTTAGGTGATTTCAAACATAAATCTATTATCCTCTGATAAGGGTTCACATTATTTTTTTTCTATATATAACACTTCTTTATAGTGATCTTAAGAAATTTACTTTATTACCTTCTCTTGCTCTCCATTTCCATTCAGAAAAATGAGGGTACTAGTATAGTTTTTTTGCTTGTTTGTTTGTTTTTAATTAAAACTTTTTATTTACAGAACATATGAGTGGTTTTTCTAGATTGACCTTTGCAAATTTTTTTTTGTTCCAGATTTTTCCCCTCCTTTTCCTCCCACCCCCACCCCTAGATGACAAGTAGTCTAATACATGTTAAATATGTTAAAATATGTGATAAATACAATATATGTATACATATCTATAAGTTATCTTACTGCACAAGAAAAATCAGATCTAGAAAGAGGAAAAAAAATTCACAGAAAGTGTTAAAATGCTATGTTGTGGTCCACACTCAGTTCCCACAGGCCTCTCTTTGGATGTATATGACTATCTTCATCACTGAACAATAAGACTGGTTTGAATCACCTCATTGTTGAAGAGAGCCATGTCCATCAGAATTGATCATCATACAGTCTTATGGTTGTGTATAATGATCTCCCAGCTCTGCTCATTTCACTTAGCAACAGTTCATGTAGGTCTCTCCAGGCCTCTCTGAAATCATCTTGTCAGTCGTTTCTTACAGGACAATAATATTCCATAACATTCATATACCATAATTTCTTCAGCCATTCTCCAATTTATGGGCATCCATTCAATTTCCAGTTTCTAGCCACTATAAAAAGGGCTGTCACAAACAGTTTTACATATGTGGGTCCCTTTCCTTCCTTTAAGATCTTTTTGGGATATAGGCCCAATAGAAACACTGCTGGGTTAAAGGGTATGCACAGTTTGATAAATTTTTGAGCATAGTTCCAGATTGCTCTCCAGAATGATTGGATCCATTCATGGTTCCACCAACAATGCATCAGTGTCCCAGTTTTCCCACATCCCCTCCAACATTCATCATTATCTTTTCCTGTCATTTTAGCCAATCTGACAGGTGTGTAGTGGTACCTCAGAGTTGTCTCAATTTGCATTTCTCTGATCCACAGTAATTTGGAGCACCTTTTCATATGACTAGAAATAGTTTCAATTTCTTCATCTGAAAATTGTCTGCTTATATCTTTTGACCATTTATCAATTGGAGAATGGCTTGATTTTTTTTTAAATGTGAGTCAATTCTCCATATATTTTAGAAATGAGGCCTTTATCAGAACCCTTAAATGTAAAAATGTTTTCCCAGTTTATTGCTTCCCTTCTAATCTTGTCTCCATTCATTTTGTTTGTACAAAAACTTTTTAACTTGATATAGTCAAAATTATCTATTTTGTGATTAATGATGATCTGCAGTTCTTCTTTGTACACAAATTCCTTCCTTCACAGATCTGAGAGGTAAACCATCCTATGTTCTTCTAATATGTTTATAATATCATTCTTTATGTCTAGATCATAAATCCATTTTGACCTTATCTTGATATATGTTGTTAGGTGTGGGTGGGTACTAGTATAGTTAAGGACTGTGATATCTTCCTATTCTAGGAAGGATTCAAAGATGCATATTAAAAGGAAATCCTTATGACATAACATTTATTCCTTTCAGAAAATTTAATGAGGTATTTTTTACTCAAGATAAATCCAAACATGCTGCTTTTTAAGTTATAATTCATAGATCTAACTTTGCCTTCCAGAACCATGTTAGTGAAATCTCTGATGTGATAGTCTTTTCAATATTTGAATATATTGATGATATCTACCAATCTTTCCTCCTTTAGGCTAAATAAAGTTCCTATTTTCTTTCACTAAATCTATCCTTCCTCTTTAACCCAATTTAGTCTTCAACTAGAATTTCTCTTTTGCCTGAAATATTGTGGGACATGATACTTACATCTGATTACTAACCTCTGCCCCTTGATCATAGAAGAGAAGGCATATTGGGAGAGGGGGTGGTCAATAGCTGTTGTTTGTCATTCATTCTTGAAGAGGATCATGAAATCAGGAAAGTAATGCCACAGCATACAAGTGAGTTGGATTTAAGTGAGGGAGGGCTGTGCAAGGTCACCTGCTTCATTTTCCCCTCCAGAATCATCCGAGTCCAGTGACAAGATAAAAATCAAGAGGTCTGAAAATGGCCCTAGATGAAATTGGAGATCTTGGTCTTTTTAAACTAAGGTCTTCAACAGGACTCAGTTTGACTGAGGCTACACCCATACAATGATAAAAATTAGGTAGCAATTGAGGCAAAGAATCTCGCTCCTCTTTACTCTAGTCCCTAAAAAATCTAAATCAATTAATGAATTAATCTGGGAGGGCAAAATCCTCAGAATTTCCGGCCAAAGAAGAAATATTTTTGAGGATGGTCAGGGTGAAAGGAAAGAGAGAATATAACAAACAGGAGGAAAATACAGTAATAGTGAGTATGAGAATAATTTTAAAGGCCTTATTTCTCAAATGTGTAAGAAACTAAATCAAATAAAAACTAATAAGCATCATTCATCAATTGATAATGATCAAAAGATATAATCTATGCCTAGAGAGTTAAAAAGCCATGAATATTCATTGACCTAACAAAGCCACTACTATGCGTGAATCAAAAACAAACATAAAAAAATTTAAAGGGAAAAACTGTGTAATTACAAATTTTTTTACTGCTTACTTCTCAGGAAAAAGAAAGGAAAATTGAAGAGATTTCCATTAAATAGGGAATGGATGAATAAATTGTGGTATGTGATTATGAAGGAATGTTATTCTTCTATAAGAAATGATGAGCAGGATGCTATCAGAAAAACCTTGAATATCCTCCACAAACTCAAGCAAAATGAAATATACTGTATACATTCTACTAGCAAAGCTATGGGATGATCAGCTGTGAATAACTTTGGTTTCTTATTAATACAATGATTCACCACTACTCTGTAGGACTTACGAAAAATGCTTTCCATACCAAGAAAAATAACTAATTGTGTCTGAATACAGACTGAAACATAATTTTCTTTTGCTTCATTTTTCTTGATAATTTTTGAGGGGAAGCCTTGCAGAGGGAGTGCTGAGATGTATGTTTTCTTTTGCAATATGACTTTCATGAAAATGTTTGCCATAATTTCTCATGGGCCTTCTCAATGAGAGGGAAAGACATATATAGAGAGAAGGGGAAAATCTGGAGCTTGAAATTTTAAAACAAATTCCAGGGGGAGGAAAGGGTTTTATATGTAACTGGGGAAAATAAAATATTAAAACAAAAAATACATAATATAAAGTGTAAAAATGAGGAAAGATTTGTAATGGAAATCAAGAAACCTGATAATTGATGGAATATGAAGGAAGGTTTCTCTTGTGTATCCTGTCTACTCTTTTTCACTGACTCATCTTCTGTTTTTATCTTAGGAATCAGACTACTGTAGAGAAAATAATGAGGACAATAATGGTAATGAGCACTGTGACACAGCTGAACATGGATTCAAAAAGCCATAGATTTAAATCCAGCTTTTGAGATACTCTAGCTCTTAGAACCTAGGTGAGGTGTTTAACATCTTCCTGTCCTGCACAATTCTCCAAGATTATATATAGTAGAAGAGTTGCCCACCTGTATTATGAGAGGGAGTCACTGTATAAATGAAATCACAGGTCTGATTTTAAAAAATCATATCTGACAATTATAGTATGCCAATATTTAGGGGGGAGATACTTTAATCATTAACTCTCTTCAGTCTAACAACAAACCAGTAAGGACAATACTTTAAATATTTACTTCTCCATTTTATTGATAAGAAAATCTTGAGGGAAGAAGGGTACTGAGGGAGGGAGGGGAGCAAGAGCCAAAATGATGGAGAATAGACCCGTCTCTGTCTGAGTTCCTCTGAACTTTTCTCAAATCAACAAAAGATTAAGACTCTGGACTGGTTTTGGAATGACAGAACTCACAAATATTTGGAGTAAAACAAATTTCCGGATGAGCATACTTTAGAATAACTTCAGAAAAAGGTCTGTTTCAATTAGGATGGGGGAGAGGCTGCAGAGCCCAGAGTGCAGTCCAGGGAGTCCAGGACAAGGAGCTGGGGTGGGAAGCCAGGGAGTTGTCCAAGCACCAAGGAATGTACTGTGAGGCTCTTAGGCTTCTCTATCCTAGTTACAAGCTAGTGGTTCAGAAGATGTGCACTGAGAAATCCAAAGCAAATGTTAAAGGTAATTTTGAACCTCTGAACCTCAGAATTCCATAAAAAACGGGACCTGGCCACACCTACCCAGCACACTCCATCAGCAACACCTGCCCCAGGGCAAACTAAAACAGCTATTTCCTCTTTGCCTTAAGAGTAAACCTCAATATTTAAAACCATGAACAAAACTTACTGTCATCTTTCAGGGGAAAAAATGGACATTTAATGAAACAGATGAACTTCTATTTCTGATGAAAAAACCAGAGCTGAATAGAAAATTTGATCTTCAATACAGAACTCAAGAGAAGCATATAAAGGTAAAAAGAGAAGTATAAATAACTTTCTTTTGAAAGTTAGAAAGCTTATATCCCTTTATGGGAAGATGATGTGTTTAACTCTTGAAATTTGTATCTCTTTTATGGGTATATTTAGAGAATGCAGGTATAATTTTATTTTATTGGGATGATTTAAAAATGAAATTAAAGGAGAAAAGGTGATTCTACTGTAAGAAGAGGAAATGGAGTTAAAATGGGGTAAGTTACATCTCAGGAAGAGGCAAAAAAACCTATTGCAATTGAGGAATGAAGGGAGGGGGATGAGCATTGTTGGAATTTTACTCTCATTTGATTTGGCCCAAAGAGAGAATACAGATAGATTTAGGTTCACAAAGAAGCTTGTCTAGCTCTATAGGGAAGTAGGATAGGAGGGGGGGAAAGGAAGAGGAGAGGCTAATAGAAGGGAGAACAGAAGTAGTAGGCAAAATGTATAAGAAAGGGGGAGGGACTGCAAAATGGGAAGGCTGTTCAAGAGAGAGGGTGATCAGTGACAAAATACTGGCAAGGAGGGAAAGGGAAGAGAAAAGTATTACTGGGAGTAAACAAGATGGCAGTAAATACAGAATCAGTCATTTTATCTTTGAACATGAACAGGATGAATTCTCCCATAAAATGAAAGCAGATAGACTAGATTAAACCCAAAATCCTACAATTTATTGTTTACAAGAAACTCATTTAAAGCAGAGTGATAAATTTAGAACAAAAGTAAAAGCCTGGAACAGAATCTATTATGCTTTAGTGGAGGAAAAAAAAAAAAGCAAGGGTAGCTATTCTGATAACAGATCAAACAAAAGCAAAAATAGATCTAATTAAAAGAGATAAGGAAGAACACTACATCCTACTTAGAGGTACCATTGATAATGAAGTAATATCAATACTAAACATATATACACCAAGTGGTACAGCGTCCAAATTCCTAGATGTACAATTAAGAAAACTGCAAGAAGAAATAGACAGTAAAACAATACTAGTGGGGAATCTCAACCTTGTTCTCACAGACCTAGATAAATCAAACCACTAAATAAATAACAAAGAAGTTAAGGAGGTAAACAAAATGTTAGAAAGTTAGGTATGGTAGATCTTTGGAGAAAATTGAATGGAGACAGAAAGGAATATACTTTTTTCTTGGAAGTACACAAAATCTATACAAAAAGTGACCACTTATACGGGCATAAAGGTCTCAAAATCAAATGCCAAAAGGCAAAAACAGTAAATGCATTTTTCTCAGATCATGATGTAATAAAAAGTACATGCAGTAAAAGGACAGGAGAAAACAGAACAAACATTAATTAGAAATTAAATAACCTAACACTAAAATATGATTGGGATCATAGATACAATCAACAATTTTATGCAGGATACTGACAATAATGAGACAAGATACCAAAATGTATGGGATGTGGCCAAAGTGGTTATCAGGGGAAATTTTATATCTCTAGATGCTTGCTTGCATAAAATAGAGAA
>JAJPUD010008176.1:55409-86362 GCA_023553655.1 Myrmecobius fasciatus | reverse complement strand
CCCCCTCTCCCTCCCCCTCTCCCTCCCCCTCTCCCTCCCCCTCCTTGTTTTTCTGTATGTCTCTTTCTTTCTCTTCTCTTTCTTTCTCAGTATTTGGTACCGTGACCAGAGAAAGAGAGATTGGTAGAAAGATCAGCCAGTTTGGGGGGTAAGATGAGCAGAACTAGATGGGTTCCATGTGGTGGTCTCTGGGAGGTGGGGAGACCTCAGAAGGTCAGGAGTGGAACCACGAGAGGAGTGAAATTGATAGAAAGATGTGAATATCTCTTTATCTCAAGTTTTAAAGAGGCTTCATTTTGATTTCTTGTCTATCTGGTCCAGAATATGCTTGGTGGGCTCTTGCCAGACATTAGTCAGCTTTTATTGGTTCTTCCAGAAGGCCACTGATTGCCAGTTTCCTCCCAGGTGTATTCAAGTTAGAGATACTGGCCTCTACAATGAAACTGATTGGGCATCCTTTCTTTACATAAATATACTGGGTAATCTCACTCTAGCTGATGGAAAGTAGCAATTTGAGGCATAGGGAAATGTCTCTTTGAACATCAAAGCACAAGTCAGAGCCTCTTTCTTTCATTGCTCCTAGCAGTATTTGTTCATTCAGTTCTCCTATAAAAATCCTGGCTGAGTCAAAGAACCGTGTAGGTGGAGGCTTGTGAGTTATGGTTGGGAGTGGATGCTGATCCCCACAGTGTGTTTTGCATCTGGGGTGCTGTGTGGTAGGGACAGCTGTTAGGAGAGTGAATTGTGAGAATCTAATTATCAAGAAAAAAATGAAAAACTGAGCCCCTATGCAGACATGTCCAAACATCTTGGTCATGTACAGGTAGTTTAGTGCTCTTAGGGAACATCACAAAATTCCTTCCAAAGAAATTACTTTGATTCACTTTCATTTTCGGCACAAAATAATAGCAGGAGACCAAATCAAGTCAATTCAATTCCACGCATCCTTCCCATGTGATTGACTTTGTCCCTGGACAGAGGTACAGCACTGCCTCTCTTTACCACAGATGCACTCACAAGGCTAGTTTCAAGGGTCCAAGATCCAGGTCTATAGCACAATGGAAAGGGAGAGGCTAGGAGCCATGTCTGCCTCTGCCCTTCAGGAGTCCACTGTCTCACCCCAGGTGTGCAGAGTCCTCTGTAAGTCACATGATTTACTCCATTTTCATCCTTCCTGTCTGGATAGAAACTATCATCTTTTGCTACTTTGATATTAATGGTTCTGGCACCGTGGATACTTGCTCCCTTTGTTCCTTGAGTGTCCCTGGGGTTTGGGTCACCCATGACCCTGTTCCCTCTGGTCAGAACCTCTCAAGGTGAAAGACCACCGGCACTTTCCTTGAGCCTTCTTTCTGACTCCCCAGTAGTGGAAGCTGGTTGGTTGTCATCCTTCGTGCTTAAAGGAAACAAAAATGATATCACCAGGTTGTGGCCAGATAAGGTGAACGTGACTGTTCGAGCAGACTGAAATGAGCTCGGAAGCCTCTGCCGCAGATTGGGCACAAATAGGCTGAGCGACCATGTGGGGGAGGGAGGATATGTCTCTACACCTGTGCTTCTCAGGTTTCTCTTGAGCTACCCCAATTCTGCTTTGCTCATAGAACCCAGGGCCTTCTTGGATGAGTGTATGCCATGTGGGGCAGTCCTTTGTCAGAGTCTCTCACATCTCTCAACTAATTCCAGATCCTAAGGGAGGTGACTTCTTGGCTACTGGCATTTGCATGGACCCCTGGAAAGAGCATTGGCCCAGGAGCCAGTGGATCTTGATGCCATGTAGCTCTTCTGGGAGACTGTAGATAGATCTTTCCCCTTTCAGAGCCTCATCTGCGATGTGAGAAGATGGATTAAGTGGCTATGAGGTCCCAACTGGTGCTAAGATGTTACAGTCACTGGGGGGAGGGAAAGGTTATTCCCAGCATGGCCATGAAGACATATCAGCGAGGCTTGTGGTCCATGAGGAGGCCGGCCATCTGGCCGTATCCTTGTCCTTCTGCCACTCATGGCAGGATTGAGAAGCAGCTGCTTTATTAGAAGGCTTTCTGGTGAGGATTCCCTGGTCTCTATTCTTCTAAAACGTGGCTCCTGTCACAAAGTAGGGGCCTTGAATGTCCAAACAGGAGGCAGGGGTCAGGGAGCTTGGCTCTGGGAATACAAAACAAAGGTGTCCTTGCTGGATATCACTCTCATTCAAAGTGCTATTTCCCAATCGATTAGATATAATTTAGCTGCAAAGCGTTTAATTATCCAAATTTCGTTCTTTCCATCTCCCTATTTATGAACCACAATGAACATCTTCCTCTTGGGAAGAGCTAAGAGGGTCCCACGAATTGTCAACCTGGCCCACTTTGGGTCTCAGTTAATTTCTCCATTCTCTGTGTTATATTGCTCTGAGAAGACATTGTTTGGGCAGGGCTGCTGCTGCAGTGGGAGAGATTCATTGGCTGCCACAAAAATGGATAGGAAGCCCGGCTAATTCCATGTGGGTTTTAAGAGAACGTTATTCTAGAAATTATTTTTTAATGTGCTTTGGGAATGAGCCTCCTGGAGCCGGCTCAGCAAGAGGCCAGGGGAGTGAAATGTGGTTTGGGACCTGCCAAGTGAGGAAGTGCTGAGGCTGCCTGTCCCTGAGGAAAGTGCCTCAGAGGGGATGCTGGTCCTACGATGGCAGTCCTGCTTGGGGAGGGGAACACAGGAGGGGGCTGCACTCCTGCACAGGTGGGCCCTACCAATACCTGGGGCTCTGGAAACTCGGGACATGTATGCACACATATGTAAAATGGGGGTCCTCTCTGAATTGGCCAATTATATTAATAGAGAGAGGAAAAGACAAGGAGGATGGGAGGAGAAATACTGAGAAAACAGCCCACAGAGGAAGCTCTTGCTCTAAAGATGGCCGTGTAACTGTCCTGCTTCCCACTATCTATTTATTTGGCATGGGGGGGATTTTAGGACTGATAGCTCGTTCCCCTAATGTCTGGAGCTGCTTGGTAACTGCAGGGAAATTGCAAACTGTGGGTTTGGGCTTCTCAGTATGAGGGTGAGTCACTTCAGACAAAGGACCTTGCTTGGGGGCAGTAGGATTGGTCCAGAACAGACCAGAGGCTTCAGGACAGGACTCAACTGGGTTGGAGAAGTTTTTGAGCCTGTACTGTTGCCGGCTATCAAGCAGAGCTTTGTCTTTCCATTGACCATTTTGGAGCTGAGCTGAGCTGAAGATCCAGAGCCTAAGAGAAGGCCCCTCCTTGCTGGTCTTGAGACTAGACTAAAAGATGGCACTTCTATTTGTTGCCTAAGCAGAGAGGGGTCTCAGTTCTAGCTTCTAGCCCTTTCTGAAATTTATAAAGGAAGAATCAGGGCAGCAATCACAGATCAAGGGGAAGCTTAAATTCTGTCATTTGGATCTAGAAGAGCTGTTCAACTGGCAAACAGTGGCTGAGTCAAGCAGCATCTACTGCCAAAAGGGCAAACCTATACACCTACTGCTTAGACCTAGGCCCAGGTTGGGAATGTACAGAACTCAGCTCAGGAGGGCAGGAAGCAAATGTTTCCCTGTATCAATGTCCCCCACTTGGGGGGGTATTGAAAGCTTGAAGATCCTGTCTCAGCTGTTTCTGAGATTCTGGAATAAAATATAACTCAATGCCCTAAGAAAGCATTAGCAGGAAGAGCCCAAGCATTTCCTTCAGAAGTGCACAAAGCCTAGCCCCAACAGAAAGTCTGAAGCCAGGAAGTAGGCTAGAAGAGCAAGCAAATGGAAAAGAATCCCACCATAAGAGGTTTCATTCGGGATTCAGGGAACTCCTAACATGGAAAGTGCCCAATCAGTAGAGGTTGCAGCCAGTGGTAGAGATTCCCACACTCCTTAAAGGGTGCTAAGAACCCTGGGAGAGGGGTGAACTATGACACCCTGGCCTTTATGCAATTAGAGCCAGGGTGGTCATTGTTACAAATAAATAAACAATGACCAAGATGGAAAAGATCCCGAGAATATTTAGCTTCTGGGTAAATTAGAACTCACCTGCCAATGGGGGAAAAAAGTCAGAAGGGAGTGGGTGCTTCTGTGTTAGGGTCTATATAATTTTGTGAATGCAGCTTATGCTTTGCACTCCTCTACTGACACCTTGTCTGTTGGGAGTTGCCCTTTCTAGTGAGATCATAATACATCCTTTTTTGCTTTTTACCTTGAAATAAAAGAACAGATTCAACTAGAATTCCTGAAAGAGATAAAGAAAGAGTTTAAAATGTTTTTTATAACTGAAATGAAAGCATTGGAGGGAAAAGAAATGGGAAAACAATAAGAAGCAGAGGGAATAAAGACTAATATTTGACTGACTGAATTCTTCATTGGAGAATGGCCGAACAAGTTGTGGCATATGAAGGTAATGGATTATTATTATTCTATTAAAAATGATGAACAAGTGATTTTAGAAAGGCCTGTAAACATTTACATAACTGATGCTGAATGAAATAAGCAGAACCAGGAATACATTGTACACAATAACAGCAAGATGGTGCAATGATCAACTATAGGCTTGGTTCTTCTCAATGGTTCAGTAGTCCAAAGAATTCCAATAGACTCAACTGAAAATGCCATCTGCATCCAGAAAAAGAACTAAGGAAACTGAATGTAAAAATGTGAATCAACACTTGCTATGTTCACTTCTTTTTTTTTGTTTTTTTTAAAATATCTCCCATGGTTTTTCTCTTTTGCTCTGATTTTTCTCTCCCAACATGATTCACAAAGCAATGTGTGTTAAAAATAAATAAAAGCAATGTAGCCAAGCAGAATTAAAAAAAAGGAAATGCATCTCCAAGTCCATCCCTTTCCTGCTCTTCTGTAAGAGTTATTATGACGTCTTCTATGTCTGAAATTGTTTTAATCCTGGGTCACCAAGTTAGTCACTTTGCAGCAATGAGCTGACTGTTCCAGACAAAATGTACCATTTCAGCCATTTGCTCCCTGAATCTATTAGTTTAATAGAACTGATTCAGTTTTCTGGGCACAGGTGGTGATCGGTGGTATGTGTGTGGGGGGGTGAATGAATGTATGCTTGCTTGATTATTCAGACAAATAGATTGCCAAACCCTGGGATTTTTGACAGAGTCAAGGATGGTGACCCAAAGAACACTGACCCTGGAGGAGTGAGGAAACCTAACTTTCTTTGCGGTCTTGGACAATCTGTCATCATCTCCAGGTTTCAGTTTTTACAGTTTCTGTAAAAAGAAGTAAGTTGGGCTAGCTGATTTCTGGAGTCCATTCAAATTTTAAAAGTTTAGGAACAGAAAAGCTGTGATCCATAGAAGCCAAGCTGGTTTGTATTTTTTTTTCTGTTCTTTTCCTTAGCCTGAAGTGATTGTTTGCTCAGGGAGATGTCCAATTGCGCTGTTCAAATGCTAAGTGTATGCTTGAATAAAAGACTGTTTCATGGAGAACTCTCACAAGATCTCTCTGAAGAACTTTGAAATCAGTCTTGAGACACTGGCAAAGAAGCACCCAGCATGTGTCACCCTCATCAAAGAAGGCACTATGTTCTATGAGCAAAGCAGAATTTCAGTAGTTCAAAAGAAAAATGAGATGCACAAAATTAAAGAACCCACCTCAGGGGCAGCTAAGTGGCCCAATGGATAGAGCACCAGCCCTGAAGTCAGGAAGACCTGAGTTCAAATCTGGCTTCAGACACTTAACACTTCCTAGTTGTGTGACCCTGGGCAAGTCACTTAACTCCCATTGCCTCAGCAAGAAAAAAAAAAAGAACCCACCCCAAATGTTCACATGGATTATTTTGCCCAAACTGTGATAAAGCCTTCTGAGCTTATATTGGTCTGATTGGCTACAGTCAGACACATTGTGCCTTAACCTCAACATAGGTGATGTCATTTTTGGTTCTCTTCGGGAATGAAGGGCAACAGCCAGCAAAATCATGTCTTATGATTCAGCGGAGTTCTTTTATTTGGCTCAATTTGAACTAAATTTAGTCTTTTTTTCCTCCACAATTGTCAGTCATTCGGTTTTTTCTCCTCCTACCTCTCCTGAAAAAAAAATACAAAGCCTTTGTAACAAATAAACATATTCAAGCAAATCAAATCTCAACATTGTTCGTGTCCAAAATGTGTATTTTTAGAGCTTAGCACAGTATCTGGCATATAGAAGGCATTCTATAAATGTTACTACATCATAATAGGATGATGATGAATATTTAATCCATCATCTCTCTGACAGGACACTTCTCTGATGTTTTTCCTAATTGATTTTCTTGATTAATGGCAGAGCATTGTGCTAACAAGAGTTAAGTGTTTCAGAATTATGTCTTTACAATATTTTTATTTTGTAAATTGTTCTCCTGCTTGTATTTACTTCACGCTGCATCAGTTCAAACATGTTTTCCCAGATTTCGCTGAAATCATTCCCTTCAGGATTTCTAATGTCACAACAGTATTTCTTTTCATGCGTAGATCTTTACTCATTTGATCTTCCTCCAGCTGATGAGCATCCCCTTAATTTTCAGTTCTTTTTTTCTTGGGGTTAAGTGATTTGCCCAGGGTCACACAGCTAGGAAGTGATAAGTGTCTGAGATCAGATTTGAACTGAGGTCTTCCTGACTTCAGGGCTGGTGCTCTATCCACTGTGCCATCTAGCTGTCCCAGTTTTCAGTTCTTTGATACTATGAACAGAATTGCACTGTATTTTGTGCCTATGTGTTTCCTCTTTCTTTGATTTCATTGGGGTACAGGCATGGCAGTGGAAAGATCATTATTATTTGTTTTTGAAGAGAACCAATTACATCACAAAAGTGATGTTTTGATTTGCATAGGAGTTGGATTTAAAGTGTAAAAAGTCATCAGCTTCACTGTCCTGGAAGTGGTCTTGTTGGATCAAAAGACATATATATATATATATATATACATATATATATATATACATATAGAGTGAGAGTGAGAGTGTTAGTTTAGTAACTTTAGGCACAATCCCATGTTGCTTTTTAACGATGGCTGGACAGTTCACATTTCCTTTAATAGTTCATCAATATATCTATATATCTGTAGTCCCTCTGACATTTGTCATTTTCTTGTGTGTATGTGAATGTTGCCAACCCAATAGGTTTGAGTTGGAGTTTAAGAATTGCCTTAATTTTAATATTTCTAACTATTAGTAATTTGATTAAGAATTACTATATATGACTATAAATAGCTTAGAATTTTTCCCTTGAGAGCTACCTGTTCATATCTTTAGACAATTTATCAAATTGGGAATGGCTCCTATTCTTACATATTTGAATTTATCATTTACCCAGTGGAATTAAGTCTCATCAGAGAAACTTACTGCAACATTTTTTCCCCAGTTAACTGTTTCACATCCAGCCATAGATTGATGGATTTTTTTTTGGGTTACTGAGAAGTCAAGTGACCTACCCATAGTCACACACAACCAGACTATGCCAGAAGCAGAATTGAATCCAGGTTTCTTTTCTTCCTGGCCCTGAGACTTGTTTGACATCCATTATACCATGCTATCTTCTGACATCTTGGGTAGCTGGGATATCACAAATCCCATGTAACAGAGAACATTTTGTGATTCAGATACTGACTATAGGTTGCAGCTGCAGAGATTATATGATTCTCTCAGGGCCACAAAGCCAGAATGTGCCATAGGGAGTCATGGCCCAACCAAGATAAGCTAACAATGGCATTGTTAAAGAGAAAAAGTTAAAACCTAGGATCTCAGCACTGATTTGGGATAAGGCCAGATGATGAAAGGCTCAGAATGGAGCGAGAGCTCCAGGATGACAGAGAAGACAGGATTCTTTAGGGCTTTTTTGTGGGTAAGGCCATCAAACTCACAGGTTGCTATGAGAAATTGCAAGGAGAAAATGCCTACAGATGCTTTGTCAGCTTTGAAATCTTACATAAATGTGAACGCTTATTAAGTGTGCCTCATTAGATTTGATCCTCTGCTCTAGATTCTTGGGATTTTCATAGAATCATAGAACCACAGAATTTAAGAGTTGAGAGGCATTTTAGCAACCATTTAGTTTAACCCTTACCCGACAAAAAGATCACCATCATAATATGCTTGAGGAGGGCAAACCAAGTCCATGACTTTGCAAGGTAATTATCCAACTTTGGGGCAACTCTCATTATGAAGCTTTTCCCAACAAGTAAACCTTGATCTCTCTCACTCTAGCCCCCCTTTCTCCTTGCCCCACATCACTTCTGGTTCTGTTCCTTTGGATCCAGATTGTGTTACTGAGAACATTCAACATTTTTTTTCCAGTTCTGTGCCACGGTCAATTTTAAGCACAGTTAGTGTCTAAGAAATGTTTGTTGACATTCAGGAAAGCAATTTGAAACTATGACCAAAGGGCTATAAAACTGTTCATCGAGCAGTACCATTACCAGGTCTATATTTCAAAGAGATCATAAAAAGAGAAAAGGACCTATATGTACAAAAATATTTATAGCAACTCTTTGTGGTGATAAAGAATTGGAAATTGAGGCAATGCCCATCAATTGGGGAATGGCTGAACAAGTTGCAGGGTATTACTATAATGGAGTACTATTGTGCTATAAGAAATGATGGGCAGTTGGATTTCGGAAAACCTGGTAAAACTTACATGAGCTGATGCTGAGCAAATCGAACAGAACCAGGAGAACCTTGAACATAGTAACAGCAGCATTGCTCAGTGATATTCTTCTCAGCAATAGAGTGATCCAAAACAATCCCAAAAGACTTGGGATGGAAAATGTCATCCACACCCAGAGAAAAAAACTATTGAGTCTGAGTACTGATTGAAACATACTATTTTCACTTAGCCTATATCAGATTGCTTGCTGTCTTGGGGAGGAGGGAGAGAAGAGGAGGGAGAAAAATTTTGAACTCAAAATCTTACAAAAATAAATGTTGAAAGTTACACTTAAATGTAATTGGAAAAATAAAGTACTATTAAGTGAAAAAATGTGGGGTTTTTTTGGATTGAATATAAGCTTTCTTATGGAATACATGCTTTTTGAATGGGTTTAAAATTACTATGGCGAACAGATCAGCACCAAGGACAAGGAATACAGGCTAACTGGTGTCCATTAACTCTGCCTGTTCTTTGTAGTCCTAATTGCTTAAGTGGTTCTGAACCTCCCTAACTGTCCTCTAATATGTTCTGGACTTGTTTATCTTCTCACAAAGACACCATAAGAAATGTTCAGCCCTATCTATTTCCCTGCCAAATGAGGAAATGGAGTTGGTCTAGCCTGGCCTGATCTGACTGGAACTTAGACTTAATTCCTGGTGATCAGCTCTTCTTTCTAAGGTCTCACAGTCCTTTTCATTTATAATCTGCTTGAAAATGTGACCATGCTCAACTGCCTGTCTTCTTCCCTTTTTAAAAAGCATCCTCACATCCTGCAAGTCCTATGATATCTCATCCAATCTCTGACTTTTCACAGATGTCAGTTTTTCAGCCCGACTTATCACTGATTTTTACCTCTTTCCATACAATATGGTTTGTCTGACTCTGGTAACTGCACTCACTGTGAGCAATGGGATGCTGCTTTTATCCTCTCTTCACTTGTCTTGATCCCAGACCATCATTTATTATGCTTTTTAACTTCATACCATCTGCCATTGATGAAAATGTTGAGCAGCACTGAGTTAAGCACAGATCCCTGGGGCACTACACTAGAAAGTTCCTTCCATTATGGCATTGATCCAGTGTCCACTTCCCTTTTGGGTTGATCATTCATCTCTCTCCATTGTCCACAAGAACAGCATGGAGAATGCTGTCAGATGTCTTCTCCAAATCCAGGTAATTAGTATCTACAGCATCCCACATTTCTACCAAATAAATAACTTTGTTCTTGTTTAAAAAAAAAAGAAATAGGGTTAGTTTGACACGATCTCTTCTTGTTGAACCATGTCAGTTCACACTGGCTTCTTTAGCAATCTGTTCTAGAATTTTACCAGAAATTGATGTAAAGCTAATCAGCCAATTACTTGAAGTATTTACCAGGAGCATATTTGCTAACACCCAGCCAGGTGGCACTTTTCCCATTCTTAAATATCAGATACCTGACTCAATAAGTCTATTGACCATGATGTTCCTTGAGAACTGGAACAAGCTTCCTTCTCCTCTACTTTAAGCCAAGGGCTTGATAAAGTGGAGGTCCCCTCAATTCTTATATATTTATTTAGCAAAGTACACTGGCTACCAGGTACTGCACAGTGCCTTTTTTCTGGTGCCCAGTGAAACGACATGAAAGCTTACCCTGCCACATCTGAGATGAACTGGAGGTTGTGGGCAGTCAATCATTTCCCAGCTTTTACTGAGCTTGTGATTCATCTGGGAAAACTTGTTGCAAGAAGATTATGTAAAGAGAATCTTTCCTCCAGATATTATTGTGTCCTGTTCTTTCCCTTGTCCTTTCTCTAATGACATGTGCACCTTCCTGGTCTCCCTTATAGACTCAGGAAGATCTGCCATGGATTCTTGGCTGCTCAGGAGATAAGGAGGCTTGGGGCTGGGGCTCAAAGGTCCCAGAGAGTAAGGAGTGCTTCTGGGATAAAACCCTGGTTTTATCTGAAGGTTCCAGGTCTCAAAACCACTAGCAGATCTCAGGTGGTAAATAAGTTTTAATGCTGGCTAAGAGGAGGAATACTATCATTTTTTCTGAGTTTCCAGGGAAGTTAGAAATGAACCCACTATAAGGCTTGGATAAGCAGCTGCCAGCTTATCCATGTCTCCTCTTCCTCCTATCCCTAATGGCACCAACAATCCCATTGGCAGCACTACCAATTATGCTATAAAACACCCCCTCTCATTCCAACTGAGCACCAATGACCCAACCTCACAAGTTAGGCACAGAGAAGAGAGTTGTTTTTCATGAAAAACCATGATTGTTTTCCTACAACTGTGTATATGACACAGAACAAAGGGGCAAAGAATATAGGATTCAAGGGTTTAGACTTGTTTGGCTCTCTGGCACATGTGACACATCCCACATTTTACATAATGAGCCATGACACCTTTCTGTTCATGAAGCTCACTTGATCATTACACTGGGTGCTCAATACTTCCTACTACAGATACCACTAGCTCTATGTATGAAGGCTTTTGCCAAGAAGATCAGCAGAGCACCCAGGGAAAGACTGGGTCCTTATGTAATCACAACCCTTGCCAGGACTGGGGCCTAAGCCACAAGAAGCCAAGGCAATTGACCACAAAATGAAAAATCATAAAATTATTAAAGAAAGATCATTTCTAGGACATTTTAAGGGTTATAAACTGTTTTCCTTACACAGACCCATGAAGTCAGCAATAAAGCTGTTTTTGTTCTCACTTTATCGATGGGAAACTGAGGAATTCCCAGAGAGGTGAAGGGATATGCCCAGGATTCCTCATAGAGTTAGTGCCAGAACCAGGATTCCAGTCTAGGGTCCACCACCTTCCTCCACTGGGCTGTCTCTGGTCAGGACCTTGGAGAGCACCAGGAAACTTCCTAACATAAATGAAGGGATTGAGTACCACAATTAAGCCAATTCATCCGTACTCCTTAACCCAATGCAGCTGGATTGGCAGCATCTCCATAACTCTTAGAGATCTGCCTCGACACTCAGGACCACACAGTCAAAACATATCAGAAACAGGATTTGAAGCCAGGTCTCACTCTGAGGCTCAGACTCTAGGCACTTTTATCATGCTGCCTGTTGAAGAGAGCTTCCTCATGAGGAAAAGCCCAATGGAGAGTCAGGCGAAGACACTAAAGATGTTTAACCTAGAGAAGTAAAATCTTGAGGGGGCCACGTTCAAGTATCTGAGGGGCTGTTCACTGGGGAAGAGTGGCCAATCCTCTTTTCTTTGGCATTGGTGGGGCAAAACTAGGAGCTGCCAAATGGTAGATTGAGACTGGAAGTCAGAACAAGATACAACTGCTCAACTGCTAGAGCTGTTCAAGGATGGCACCTCTGGAGGTGATGGGCATGCCAGAAGGCTTCAGTCAGTCAGTGCATTAAGTTGTTAAACCCCTATTGTGCTATCTGTATTCAGAGAAAGAACTGTGTCTGAATGCAGTCTGAATAAAAGTCACACTTTTTTAAACTTTTGTTTTCTAGAGGTTTTTTGGGGGGGGAAATCTATCTTTTCTTTTGCAACATGAATTTTGTGGAAATGCTTTGCACAACTTTACATGAGTCTTCTTAATGAGGGAGTGTGGGGAGGAAGGGGGATAATCTGGAACTCAAAATTTTATTAACAAATATAAAAAAGTTTTACATTTAACTGGAGAAAATAAAATATTTAAATAAAAAAAATCTATTGTATGCCAGGGTAAGTAAGCTCTGGGGAATACAAAGTTCCTGACCTGGAGGAGCTCACAATCTAATGGGGAAAGGGAGGAAAACACAAGCAAGCAGATATGTACCCACAAGCTCAAATAAATAGGAAATAATGAATAGAGGGAAGATCCTGAAATTAAGAGGGGTTGAGAAAGGCTTCATGTAGAAGATGGGGCTTAAGGAGGGATTTAAAGGAAGCCAAGGAAGTCAGGATGCAGAGATGAGGAGATGACAGCCAGAAAGAATATCCGAGAAGAGAGGAGCAAAGACATCATCCATCAGCTGCCTGGAAAAAGCATCAGTTTATCACACAGTGAGGGGGGAGGGTGCCTGCAGGTAAGAGAAAGTTGCTCTTTCTCTGGGGATGAGGGAAAAGAGTCAGGAGGACACTTTGGAAGATTCAGGGAAGAATATGACCAGGGAATATACAAAACAAAACTACGGGGGTTGGTCCTGAGTTGTATGAAGTCACACTATCAACCATATCTCTAATGATTAAAGTCTGAGTTCAAAACCAGCTGTTATTCCTGTACAGGAGAGAAAGCCCCTTTCCAAGGGGGGGGGACCAAACAGATGGTCTTGTTTCAGCAATGCTCCTAGGAGGAGGCAGAATGGAAGAGAGGCTGAGGGTGGGTTTGGGGAGAGGGGAAAGGTGCATACTAAACCAGAACCTAACCTGGGTGCATATACTCAGGACTTAGTTACCTACCAGGGTCTTCCTTAGAGGGCAGAGAGAATGCTTCTTTTAGCCAACTCAAACCTACCCTTGGCCCTCAGGAGCACACAAATGGTCCCAGGGGCCTGACCATGCTCTGAAGGAATAGAAAGGCCAGTCACTAGTCCTCTTCTCCCTCTGCCAGATACCTCTTGACTTTCAGAAGATGTCTTTTCTTTGGTGTGAAGACAGCATAGACTGGGGTATGGGCAAAAAGATTTTCCCTTGGCTTCTCAGCTCAGGAAGTCATGACTCTTTAGGGCTCTGGGTTTGCCAGGGCTGATCTAATGCCCCCTTATCTGGTGAAAGATAAATGTGTCAATGGCAAACCTGTCTCTTATCTTCCTGAAAGGGTAGGAAGGTGCAAGGGTTTAAAGGCAGCGTCATCATGACCACGACAAACCTACCCATTTATACACACACATTAGTTTATGTAGTATTGAGGATTTGGGCCACCATCATGCAGAAAACGGACTCAGCAAACACTGTCCCAAGATTTATGACTTAACTGTGTTGCGGGAAAGCCCAGGAAGACAGGGGACTCTTTCAAAGGAACGCACTTGTAATTGTTTGTGTATAGAAATAATATCCAATTTGCTGTAAAATATTTGCAGACAGCCATATATCTATCTAAAGGCGGGCACACACGTGGGTACTTTCATTCCCACAATTTACAGCACCACAACACTGTCTGTCAGGAACTAATGTCGCCACAAGAGCCCATGATTTATTTTTTCTGTTGAGCAAAACATAAATTACCTGCCTCATTAATATCCCAGTTTTCCGATCCATTATGAGAGTAGAAAAGTAGAAATTTTGCCCAGAGATGAAGACTTGCTTTGTAGTTCTCCCTTCTATGATTAATAACACACAGGCTCCTCAGATTCATCACTCTGCCATGAGCCTCAGGCAGGGAAACCAGCAAATGAAGTAAATGCAGAATCTTCTTCCTGTCCCAAACTGCCAGGCTAACCTCCCTGAAACTCCCTGTTTACCTTATCCCTGCATGTTCCTCTCAGAAGTCCAGGAGAGGTGCCCATCATGCAGAAGACCAAGTCTGAACTTCAGCCCCCATTGCTTGAGACCCACCACAATCCAGCCCCTTTCTCCTTCCCTCCTGACTCATCACGGAGCTTGTCCTGGTCTAAGTGCTGCCTTTGAGACAGGGAGGAAAGAAGACTCAACCCCTGATTTTGGGGAGCTCATGGTCAAGGATTTGGAACAAGAGGAGAGCCCAGAAAGAGAGCCCATTTAGAGTAGTTGGACTAGTGCCCTTGGCTTCAGATTGGAGAGAGATCTCTGCTCTCTCTGTGTGTGTGTGTATGTGTGTGTGTACAAATATATGTGTTTGTGTATGTCCACGTGTTTGCCCCTATTAGATTATAGCTTAGCACTGTACTTGGCACATAGTAGGTGCTTAATAAAGGTCCATTACCTATTGTTGCTCCTCAACTGCCATGGTCTGGGCAAACTTAGTTGACGACCATGTATTAAGGACTTTCTACATGCAAGCCTCTCCAAGCTAAACACACTCAACAAAAGCAGCAGCCCCAACGTGCCAGGACTATCAGAAGGCTCAGCATCCATAGACTGGCACTTTAATCAGTGCAAACAGTTTGTTACTGGCTTGAAGGCAAGGCTGAGCCAGACTAGCCTTGGAGACCTCATGATGTGGGGGAAATGGGGAGGTGGGCGAGTGCAGACACAGAAATGTGACATAAGAGAGGGGGCTGTGTTGAGGAGAGATGGAGGAGTGGTGATGGACTGGTAATGGGCAGTCTGTTCCAAGTTAGGGGCACGATGTGAGCAGAGGTTCAGAAATGGAAGAGGGCAGTCAAAGAAGGGGCAGCGGGAGTTTCTCTTCCAAGAAGACAAGCAGAAAGACCAGCTCGTAAGCTCTTGGGACAGGGATCCCCCACTTAAAGGGTCCAGTGCAGCTCAGTGCTGGGCATAGATCTGCTCACCAGGCCTGTGTTGAATGTGGATGAGACCTGTTCTCTCAGGAGCTGCCACAGGGTAAATGAGAGTTCTTTTGGGGAATGGATTGGACTGCTTGGCCACTGTTGAGCTGCCCGGTGCTGATGTTTGGTGATTCACTGGATCCATTTTCAGGATAAGCTTGAATATGTCTGAGTCACTAACCCCAGCTTGCCAGAAAACTGAAACTCAGACTTGGAACGGAGATGCAAGTCTCCAGACCAGACTCTGAGACCAGACTATTCTATTCTGTATGACAAGTCACATGCCCACAAATAAGTTTGTTATTTATGTATGGCCAACATAGAGTGTTGGGTCAAGCTAGGAGATTTTCCAAGCCAGCCATGGTGGGTAAGGTTAGTGATATTGAGTTTAGGGATGTAACCCATATAAATGCTCATTTTTAAACATTTCGGGGCCATACTACATGCTCATACCCTTAGATCAGGAGTATGAGTCTTTTATGTGTCTCAGACCCCTTGGGCAATGTGCAGAAGCCTATGAACCCCTTCTCAGAAAAAAATATTTAAAAATCATAATTAAAAGAAAGGTTCAGTGTGAGTTAGAGGGCCATGAAAATAAAGATGTTTACAATCCTCATGAAATCTGTCCATGATGGATCCCAGGTTAAGAGCTCTTGTCTAGGAGCTCAATCAAATCCAGATCAGAGGCTTCCTTGCCCTAAGGAGCCATGTAGATCTTGGAGGTGGGGTGGGACCAGAAGAAGAAGAGATGGTCTGATATACTTCTATTGGTCAGTGAGATCCCACAGCCTTTAAGGAGACCCTTGCATGAGGACTGGAGAGGAGCCCTGTGTATAAGTTACTGGATAGATCTTGAGCAAAACACGTAGCTGGTGGCCTAAGTAGTACATATCCCTAGCTGAGCACAGCTGTGACTGCCCCTGACCCTTTGCAGTAAATGGCCAAGTGATGCCCTGACTCCCTGTAAGCCTGTAGGAGGCAGGTGTGGGCTGCTCGTGCTTCTGTTTTGACTCAGGAGACCTGTTGAGGGCTCCTGAAGCTCATGCTGTCCCACTCAACTGGCAAAGCCCAAGCACCCCCCTTACTCTGGGAAGTAGTAGCCAGGCACAGATTTGAGTGAGAGAGGAGCAGTTGGGCATCTGCCTCTGGTCCACCAAGTGGCATTTGTCCCTCTTCAGAGACCTGAAATGTGCCTTTGGACACCAGCAAGATAGTCGCTTAAGTCTTACATTCAGAAAATGAGTGGAGAGTGGTCTAGTAATGGGGATCCTTTCTGTCCCCATCACTTTTGTGAGTCCTTTCTGTCCCCATCAATTTTTTAGCACAAACAGCGCACAGTGGGTGCTTAATCAATGCTCTTTGGCTTGCTGGCTGAGACTCAGGAAGAGGAGGTTTCCCTTGTCACTCATCCTCTTTAAATAGGGACCTTCTTGCTGCTAGTCTCATTCTGACATCCTTGCCTCATTGTTCCCCCTTTCATTCTTTATTTATTTATAAGGTTTTGTTGTTGCCTCCTTTTGTTTTATACAACAGTCCTTCCAGCAGAAGGACTCCCCTAGTGAAGCCTAGCACTGGCTTTTCAGTTTCTGGACCAAAGGTGGGATGACTGGCCCCTTCTCCCCCTTCCAGGATGTGTCACAATCCAGATCTTTATGCCATGCTCTTCTTGCCTGACATCTATCTATCTATATCTATATCTATATCTATATCTATATCTATATCTATATCTATATCTATATCTATATCTATATCTATATCTATATCTATATCTATATCTATATCTATATCTATATCTATGTGTAATAGATGCTCATTGGTTGATTGGCCAGACTTGGGACTGTTTAATTCATTTCCAGCTCTGCTCTCACTCTGCCTCTTCTCCTCTCTCCATATGCACCCCCAGGCTGGGGCAGCTGGGACTCTGGCTATGGGGGAGATGAAAGGAAGAAGGCCATGGCGTCATTGGTCACAGTTAAGTGGGATGGAGAAAATTTCACTCGGACCACGTCTGGCATGGTGACGCCACACAAAAGCTTCTCTTCCATTCCACTGTGAGGTGTGCCCACTGAGAGCTGGGCAGCTGTGATCAGTCTCAAAAGTCAAGCTTTCGGGCAAAGTGAATTGGTGATGGGAAAACCGGCTCAAGCCTCACCCCTTCTGGGACCACAGGACCCTCTGCTTGCCCAGCAGCCCCAGGGAGCATGGCATGTGCTCTCTGACCCATCAATCAGGGGTCCCCTTGGGTAATACTCCATCTCTTTGGAAGGAGGTAAGACATCCACAGGCCTTTGGATTCTGGGATTCCTGCCTCCTCGTTTCCCAGAGACCGGGACTGAGTCTGGGTCTTTCTGGTGAGATCCGGCCCTCCGCCAAGGTTTTTCTCTGTGCCCTCCCCCTTTCCATTCCCCGAATGTCCAGTGCATAAACATGGGCGAGCTCCGACGAGCAAATCTCCTGGCGGATCACCGAGAATTAGAATTCCTGGCCACTCCGCCAAGCTGCCGGATCCCAAGCTGCTCCCCATATGTCTGACCGGTTTTGCGTTTCTTCCATCTGTTTGGAAAATGCAATGGAATTGAATGATCTTTTCTAGGGTTATTAAGCCCACAGCTGTCGTCATTAATAGAGGAGATCCTTCCTCTTCCGTGGCAGACTCCAGGCAGGATGGCAGTCCTGAAGCCCTCTGCTTATTCCTCTTACATCCAGGGTGGGGCTTGTGAACATACAGAATTCTGGAGCCATCTTTCTCAAGGTAGCCTGCGTGGTGCAGTGGAGGAGGAGCTCCCTTCTGGCCCCCGACTTTGTGACCCCGGGGCTGCCTTAGTTTCCTGCTCTATAAACTGAAGGGGTTGGGCATCCTAGGAGACACGCCATCTGATTTTCTGTAGACATGATACCCAATGCCTTAGGGACATTTCTGTCTTGGGTGCTTTCTGAGCTAAAATACTTGACTAGCAAAAGGCCAAAGCAAGCTGCATTCTCCAATCCCTTCAAGCAATAGCTCCGTGCTAACAAGGGAATGGAAGGGAGGGCCACACTACCTTTGGGGGTTGAACTAATAACTCACTTTTTTATTTTTATTTTTTTAAAAAAGCTTTTTATTTTCAAAACATATGCAAGGATAATTTTTCAGCATAGCCTTGTGTTTCAGATTTCCCCCTCTTTCTTCCCATCTCCTCCCTTAGATGGCAAGCAATCCAATATATATTATCCATGTTAAAATATATGTTAAGTCCAATCTGTGTAAACATATTTATACAACTCTCTTGTTGCACAAGAGAAATCAGATAAAAAAAGAGAAAGTAAACGAGTAAGAAAACAAAATGGAAGCAAACAACAGCAAAAAGAGTGAGAATGCTGTGTTGTGATCCACATTTGGTTCCCACAGATCTCTCTGGGTGTAGCCGGCTCTCTCCATCACAAGATCATTGGAACTGATCCAAATCATCTCATTGTTGGAAGGAGTCACGGTCATCAAATAGCTCACTTTTTACTTGGCCTCAGATACAGAATGGGATCTGTGCTCTCATTTAATATGAAGCAGCTCCTAATATTTCCCCTAACGGTGTCCTTCTATAGGAGGGTCTTTTCTGTAGCCCAGGTTTTCTGCCAAGCCTGGATATTGTGTGGGAGAAGATGGACATATGTCTAGTCAGGCACCCCTCTCTCCAAGGAGAACTAGCCTTTGCACCCCTTAGATGGCCTTGCTCTAAGGCAGGACCGGCAGCTTCTCTTGGCGGAGGATGGGCAGAAGGATGTTCTAGAGAGAGTCATCATTGCTTCTTGGGAGCTCTATTAGAAACTCCTGTGAGAACACATACCCTCCATGGGAAACACACAGCTCACAGCTTTCTTTCTAGAGACCGGTAATTTTTCACTGTGCTGAGGATTACGACGACTTGTGTGGCTATCTGTTAGGGTAATTCTATCTCTTGGTCCTGTGATCCACGGAAATCTCCCACTTGGGCCTGCCCAAGAGAACAGGGAAGGGCTCAGAAAGCATCCTCAATGGCCCTGCTGCTGCTGTCCTTATGTCACGCTGGGTCCTTGGATGCCCTCTGTACCCGAGACCTCAGGCAACGTGTAAGATAACCCAACCTCTGAGACTGGGGGGGGGGTACACAATATATAGAGACCCAGACCCAGAGTTCTGTCCTGGCACAATTACTTGACCCGGTCCTCTTGCTCTCCCTCCCATCAATATAATTGGCTTTATGGGCACAATCCCAGAGGCCCAGGATTGCCTTGCTTTCATAAGCTGCTTGTATAGAACGGGGAGAAAGGCGGAGGATTTTGTTATGGTTACAGGCGGCAGCTGCTGCCTTTCTGCTCTCACAGTTCAACTGGCCTGCCTCCCAGATTAAGGGGACAGTAAACACCAGGTGACTTTTAAGTAAATAAACCTCCATATCGCTGTTTTGTGGCTCAGCCTTTAGCTTTTATGTTGGGGTTTCCACGCTCTTCCCGAAGCAACAATTACACTGTAAAGTCTATTGAAGGGGACGGGGCGATGGGGAAGGCTTGTGCCTTTTTCCAAAATGACCAGGCTGTTAACTACTATAATAACGTTCTTGGCCTTCTCATTGGCTCCTTGGATTGAGCACGCTGGTGGGAGTCAGTCCCAGAGAAAAAGGTCACGTCTGCAGGACTGGAGAGGTCAGAGATCAGTGGCCCCCCGGGAAATGCACTGCCCTTTGGTCTTTGACATTTCCTATCTTCACTGAAGAATTACTGACTCAGGCTGAGGATGCTTAGCTTAGCAAAAGAGAAAACCTGGTGGTGGGTGGGATGGAGCGGAGGTGATGGGAGAGGGTCGGGGAGGGACCCACAGCCTCTTTTCAAGTAGTCTTCTCTCCAGTTCTGCCTCTGTCTGCTCTTGATGCTTTCCCAAGGTTCAGTATGGGCTGCACCAGCTGAGACGCTACTGGTGCAAAACTTTCCATCCCCCAACCATCCAAAAGGCTCAAGTCAAATAGCAAAACATTTAATTAAGATGGAGAAGCAGGAAAGTACCAGGAAGGACTCTTGGAGAGGAGTCAGTCTTTGTAGCCTCTGCACAAGCAATCGAAGCCTCCTACTCCTTTTGAGGTAGTGGACAGAGAAGAAATCCTCTGGGGAAACTTTCTGAGGATGTAGGGAGGTGATCTCACCCTTCTCTGCATGTAGGTGGGTGCAGTGAGGTAAGAGTCCATTATTCCCTTCCCCACCCCCACGAGTGTTGTAGCATGAGTCCCGTTGGGCTGCTCTGCAAAGCTGCATTTGCCCTGGCTCTAGCTCTGGGGGCCAGATTCCTCCCCAAAGAGCTGCTCTCCTGGGACCCTGGAGTTCAGTGTGTTCTTGGCTGAGCTGGTCCATCCGGACATCATTTCATGATATCTCTGATCATCTCCAGGATGTTCCCAAGGCAGAGAACTGAGGCAGGTTCCCAAACCCAGATCTGTCCTCCTCCAGTTGAGCCCCCTTTCAGTTTTGCCACACAGATGCTCTTTGTTCTCCCTGACATTTGGGAAATAAAATAAGTACAATGTTGATTGGATGCTTCAGTCCTAAGCTTAGGATTAAACTGGCAGCAGGTCTCTGACCCCTTCTTCTGCTCCCTCCCTAGTTTCTCTCTAGGTTTTGTGTCAAAATTTGTATTGGGAAAATTTCCACCTAAAATTTGAGAAGCAGAGTGACGTTAGTCAGTGTTTAGCAACAGGCCCTTGGAAAAATGGCTGCACACCCCAGTTGGAAGCTAATCTGCTTCATGGCCATCTTCACCTTCTCACGTCTAGATGATTGAGATGGGCTGATTTCTGGGGTGTCAGACATTCACACTGAAAATTTACCACTCAGTTCTGGCATCAGCACAGTGGTCTCTGAGGATGCCCCCCAACACCCCCAACACCCCCAACCAGAAGTCATCTGACCTCTACTTAAAGACCTCCAAAGAGGGGAGCCACCAGCTCCAAGGCACCTCTCATGGTTAGGAAGTTTCTTTACTGGGTCCAGATTGGCCACCCATTGGTCCCAGGTCCAAACAGAACAAATATATTCCAATCTCCAATGCCTAAAGTTTGCTTCTGCCCGTCCTGGCAGCTCTCCACGTACAAGAAGCTGTGTCACATTCACCAGGGTATCCTCTTCTCCAGACTGAGTTCCCTCTCAGTTACTTCTTGGGATCGTTCCCTAAGCACCCTGGCTAATCCAAGTCCTTTCTTAACAATAACTTCCAGAATTGAATAGAAGAAGAACCTTGTGGAAGCACATTAAAAATGTCTGGTTAGTTTCTAAGAAATATCATTTTTCTTTCTAGCCTTTTCCAGAATTCTGGGGAAAGCCCCTAGGTCAGGATAAAAGGAATGAGTGAACTCATGGATGAATGGATTTGAGTGGGAGCTCCTTGACAGCAGGGACTGGGTTTTGTCTTAATAAGTGACCAACTTCACAAAGAGTACCTCCTGGTACACACAGAGTGCCCACTCTGGAGTAAAAAATCTGACTTCAAATCTGGCTTTAGGCAATTTACTAGCCATGTGATCTTGGACAAACCGGTCCAATTTGCCTCAGTTTACTCATCTGTAAAATGAATGGAGAAGGAAAAAACAAACCATTCCAGTATCTTTGCCAAAAAAATCCCATGGACTACGTTGACATATTGTGATCCATGGGGTCAGTAAGAGTCAGCCACGACTGAACAACCTCCTGGCCAGACATAAACACTGGTGATCCTCCCATGAGGAGGATCTTCATCCATCTACGAGCACTCTCCTCACTGTTTCCCTGAAGGGATTAGACTACAGTCTACCAACTTCCAAGAGGAATTGCTCCCTTGAATTCGAAGGACTTGAGGCCCTTAAACCCCTTCCTGTCCAGTTTGGGTTCTCACCATAGATCTGCTCCAAACCTTCACTGCCCCCTTCTAGACAAGAAAGCCCAAGCCCCCGACTTAGTGACCCTGATATCACTTACCCTGGAATTCCCACCCCACCCCACAGCTTCTGCTTCTCTCTGGGTCCGTCTCACTGCCTTGGGATCTTGAAGTTCCTTCCAGAGTCTCAGGGAGCCTTCTACCCAAAGCTTTCTTTGCCCCTCGTGCCAAGGGATCAGCGTCCTCGTGCCAAGTTCAACTTGGTTTTCCCGGCTTGCTGTAGCTGCAGATTTCATTAGTTTTCCTCAGTCAAGGTTGAGGGAACACACTTCTGCTTTGCAACATCAGAACCCTGGATAAGTCCCTGCACACTCTTCTTGTGGGACTGTGGAAATGAAGATGGAGAGATGCTGGTGGGCTGGGAGCAGATGAATAATCCGGATTGGAGCCATGCGAGTTTGGTGGGAGGTCTGTAGTAAAGTGCCCTGTGCAAAGACAGAAGCAGCGAGTCTCTGAGCTCAGCAGCCGGCCCCAAGCTATCCAAAGCAGGGGCCCTGCTTAATTGCCCATACGCTTGGCACGAGCCTCTTAGAGCCATAAGGCTGGAAGCCTTTTCTCCAGTTTCTCTTTCTGTGGGGTTGGTCTGATAGGGCTTGGTTTCTAACGTTGTGTAGATGGATCACTAAACGTTTAACAGAATTTCTCATCGGATGGTAGATAGTAAAAACCCGCCATGGTCCAAGAGTGCCCGACCTGCCAGCACAGATGCCACCCAGGGACCAGGAGGATGCTCTTGCTCCCCCGATCTAATGAAGTCAGGTCACCAGGGAGAAAGGTTATCATTCCTCCCCCAACCCACCTCTCCATAGGGACCCTCACTAGGTCACACAACCAGAGTCTAAGAGGATGAGAAGCTCACTACTAGCTCTGCAAGGGAAAGGCTGTGCAGATTAAGGCTGGCTCCTAGGTAGTTAAGGTGGGGACCATGGAAAGAAGGTAGTCTCACCAGGAGATCTGCTTTTGAGGCAATGGCAGGCCAGCTTTGCTTTCTGATGAACATCTTTAATGCAGAAAAGTCTCCAGGGTTCTGGGGCGTCACCCTATCACCCCAGGCCTATTCCAGAATCTCATGCTCAGTGCCCCATTCTGAGTGACTGAGTGACAAGGCTGCTCGGCTCTGGCCTGCTGGATGCCTCGTAGATTAGTGGAGGCTGTGCTAGGATCTGCCGAGGCTGACCCGGGGACAGGTAGGGCAAGGCAGGACAAAGGGACAGAAGGACAGGGAGTCCTTTGGCTCTGCCTCTTGTCTCTGCCATCTTGTATCCGTGGCTCAGTATATGCATTTCATTGGTGGGAACCATCATCTATTTCACAGGGAGAAAAGTGAGGTTCAGATGAAAAAGGATGAATACAAAAGTGCAGTCTCCTCAAAAAGAGGGGATTCCCAGGGGAGTGGCCAGAGAAGCAGAGAGAGGCTGTGTTTGCTTATTGGTTTGAGCCATTTTGGGGGAGAAAGAAAGAAAAGCTCGGCTGGGGGTGGGAGGCTGGCATGGGATGGCAGACAGAGCTGCTGACTTCCCATTGAATTTGCTTTATGCCAAAAATGACTCATGAGGAGTCCATGCCCAAGCATGAGAGCCCAGATGGCTGCGGGAGGGCTGATTGAGGCTATAAGAACTGTCTCCCTCCAAGCTCCATTCCCTCCTCACTTGGCCAAACGCCAGCCAATCCTTCCCACTGAAGATCTCTCCCTACCTCTCCTCCAGGCAGATTCCAAGATGGTGATGGGATGAGGGATGGGCGGAACCAGTGCGGGCCTCCTGCAGAACGTGGGGCTTTGGGGGCCAGATGGTGCGAAGGCATGGAGACTCCCACGTGGGAGGAACAAGGCCACTTGTTGGGACAACGGATGGATTTCCAGTTTTCCTGGAGATCATGGGGCTGGGGAGCTCTGCTGCCAGCTCACCCAGAATCCTTGTGCTTTTCTTTCAAGCCACAGCAACATTCTTCAGGTCTTCATTGAATCACAACACACACTCACACACTCATACACACACACACACTCACACACACACACACACACACACACTCACACACACACACAAGATGGGAAATACAGTTGAGACATGGTGAGCTTTCAGCTCACTGTGAGCAGAGTTGCTAACCCTTCCAACTCATCTGGAGCCATGTTGCCACAATCACTGACTTTTCCTTGGTGGTTTTGGGGGGTTCAGACCACTTATGACTGCACTGCCTTCCTGAAGCAGGATGACCAGGTCCTGGTCACAGTCCTCTGATGACTCCAGCAGAGAGTTATCCCATCTGCAGATGATACAGATGTTAACATGACGGATGATTGAATCATAATGTAAAGAGATTTTCAAAGGCTACCCAATGGGGCCAATCCCAGTGACACGGCACTTGGTAGGGATACATGTAAAATCTCACGTCCGGATTCAATAAATCAGCTTCATCTGTGAAATCGAAAGAGACGCCATTGGATGGATATGTCTGGAGAGAAAAGATCTATGGGTTTTGGTAGACTGGAAACTCAGCTGGAATCAGCAGCTTGATGTGACTTTCGATGTATTATGAGAGTCCTGCTGAGTCCTGCAGAGGAAGTGGTCTCTGGTCACTGCTGTCTGGAATTTGCTGCTCATTCTGGGCCACACACTGGGGGGCCACGGATCACATCATGGGGAAGGGTCCCTCCACACCCTACTTAAGGTCATCACAGGAGGTGGGAACATAATCACAAGGCATTGAGAATAGTCTTTCTGAGAATCTCATGACAATGTGTGAATAAGTCCTTAATAAACTCGAGCAGATTATACATTATATTGGTCATTGGACAAAGTCAGCTCACCACGCAGGAAGCTTCTTGTGCTTAGCCAAGAGAATTGTCACAAACCTCGCACCAAGAACAGAGAGAACAAGCCATTCAACAGATGAAGAGCACAGGCTTGGGAGCACCTCTTGGGTGAGACCACCCCCCCAAGGACCTGGCCACCAGGGCACTGTAGGCACCCAAGCGTTGGACCAAGAAGAGAGCCCCTTGCCTGAGGGTAGACATGGACAGGGGGAAAGGAAGATGCTCCAAGATGCAGTACCTTGGAACAGAGGAAAGAACTAAGAATCGAGTCAAGAAACAAGCCCTAGGAGTTCAGCCAAGTAGACACTGTCCCGTGGGGGTGCTGCCCCTCTGGGGGACCCGTGAAGACTTAGACTTCCAGGCCCTACAGTGCCCGGCACAGTGTCACCCATCCCGCCCGGCTGCTTTGTATCATTAGCATTTCATATAGTCCTTGGTATACCATAAGTGCCAAATAAATGCACCTCTCTAAGCAATGGGAGAATGAAAGGAGCCATCAGGCGTCTCCTCGGGCCAGATGCGGGGCTAAGCCTTCTTCCCACTGATACAAAAGCAGAGCAGCCCCCCTTCCTGGGGCTTTCATCCTCAGCAGCCCATGGAATAAAAAGGCTGCAATGTGCCCTCGGGGGTGGACTTCTTCAGAGCTGGGACTGAGAGAAAGGCCTGGAAGTCAGGGAGACTCCTAACAATGAGTGTGGCCCCAGAGCAAAACGGGGGACGGGTCTTCTGGCAGATCCTTACCCCCTGGCTACAGGTCACTGAAAGGGGACTGTGGCCCTTTGAGTGACAGGATGCTCCGAGCCTGGGACTGCTGAGCAGAGCAGGCCTGGCACCCTAGCATGGCTGAGGAGCAAGCAGAGCCTGGAGCCGAAGGATGGACCGCTGAGCCTCCTGCTGCCTCCCTCCCTCCCTTTACTCCGGGTCTCACTCCTTGGGAGGGAAGGTTGGTGAGTTTGGGGGCCCTGCCATTTTTGAGCTAAAGGAGGAGAGATCATTTTTGGGGACAAAGAATCAATACAGAAGGAAGGATGCAGGAAAATGATCGCTGTGAGTTGAGGCTATGATTTTTGGTTTTGGAAAGGCAACTGGGGTTAGGTGACTTGCTCAGGGTCACCCAGCTAGTGAGTGCTAAGCATTTGAGTTCACATTTGAATTCAGGTGTTCCTGACTCCAGGTGCTCTATCCACTGCACCATCTAGCTGCCCCCAGGTTATAATTCTTGATAGACACCCAAGTTTTTGCAAATGGTATTCTGCTCCCCCGGAACCTGTCCTCTGTCCTGTGGAGAGTTCCTCCCTTAGATCCTGGAGGGACACCGGTGCCTGGGGGCTCCTCTGCCTAACAGAGAAGAGCAGCAGCTGTGACTAGA
Source organism: Myrmecobius fasciatus (assembly GCA_023553655.1). Lineage (NCBI taxonomy): Eukaryota > Metazoa > Chordata > Mammalia > Dasyuromorphia > Myrmecobiidae > Myrmecobius > Myrmecobius fasciatus. Next base: position 60,273 of record JAJPUD010008176.1, on the reverse strand, counting down.
GCCATCTGTTGGGGGGGGACAGGACCCCACTGCTCCCAGTCTCCTTCCATCTACCTGGGATCCTTCAGATGTTCCTCTACCTCCCTTCCTGGCTCCTTCCTCCTTCGTGGACAAGTCAGAATAAGCCTGACGACCACAAGAAGTGCTCTCCAGACCAGATACACGGCCTGTGGCTGTCCCACTCTGGGACCCATTATCCCAATGACAGACATGTGTGGGGACACTGTGTAGTGCACTAATCAGTGTCCAGGGGCTAAACCCCAATGATGACCCAACAAGGATGCAAAGCAAGGACTCTCCTGACAGACCCAGGCAGTGAATGCTATGGACTTTGCTGTGTCCATGGGAACTGCTAGAGGGAGTTTGGGGGGGACCCTCAGCTCCTGTGGAACTGGTCCAGAGGGGGACTTGGTCTAACTTTCCTTGGTAATTCTGTCCAGCCTTAGAGGGAGTTTTTGTACTGAATGTAAAAGCCTAAAAGCGGGAGACTTGACAGGACGACTCTAAGAAAAGTCATTCTGACCTTCTTAATGATGAAATCAAATTGATTGTGTAGAAATAGCATTGATCGCCTAGCAGCTGCAGAGAGAGGATGTGCTCAGAAACTTGGATGAGGGTGAGGGGACCTGTGTCTACCACATGTATGGAAGGAGTGGGTGCCTCTGGGGACTCGACTTCTGGGAAGAAGTAGAACAACCAGAAACTAAAAGGAAAGCAAATCTGCCTCCTCAGGGAGAGCTGGTAGCTGAGTGGAGCACTCTTGGCTTTGAAAGGGATCTTGGTGACTTGTAGCCCACTCCCCCTGAACAGACAGGAATTCCATCAGGGATGCCCTAGATAAATGGTTCTCCAGCCTCTCCTCGAGGATGGAGCCTCTCCTCAGGAGGCAGACTGCTGCCCTTCTGCACAACTGCTCACCTCAGGCATTCCCTGATAATTTACCTCAGTCGGCATCTTTCTAGCTTCCACCCTTTGCTCCTGGTTCTCTACCTCACACCTCTCAGATTGGCTAAGATGGCAGGAAAAGACAATGATAAATGTTGGAGGGGATGTGGGAAAACTGAGACACTAATACATTGTTGGTAGAGTTGTGAAATGATCCGACCATTCTGGAGAGCAATCAGGAATTCTGCCCAAAGGATTATCAAACTGTGCACACCCTTGGACCCGGCAGGGTCATTACTGGGTCTGTATCCCAAGGAAATCAGAAAGAGGGAAAAGAACCCACATGTGCAAAAATGTTTGTAGTGCCCTTTTTGTGGCAGCAAAGAATTGGAAAATGAGTAGATGCCCATCAGTTGGAGAATGGCTGAACAAATTGTGGTACATGAAGGTCAGGGAATATTATTGTTCTATAAAATGATGAACAAGCTGATTTTAGAAAGACCTGGGAAGATTTACAGGAACTGATGTCGAGTGAAACAAGCAGAAGCAAGAATGCATTGTACACAGGAACAGCAAGAGTGTGCAAAGATCAACTTGGAAAGTCTGGGTTCTTCTCAATGGTTCAGTGATCCAAAGCAATCCCAAATAAACTTTGGAGAGAAAATGCCGTCTACATTCAGAAAATAGAACTATGGATATTGAATGTAAATCAACATAAGCTATGTTCACTTCTTTTTTCTGTTCTTTTCTCTCTCTCATGATGTTTCCCATTTGTTGTGATTTTTCTCTTTCAACATGATTCATAAAACATTGTTTTATTAAATATTAGTTATAAATTATATTAAATTATTATTTAAATTTAAAAATTAAAGTAATATCTAAATTATAAATATTATTATTATTAAATATATAGTATATTAAAAATAAGTTAATTAATTTTTTTTATTAAAGCTTTTTATTTGTATAACATATGTATGGGTAGTTCCCCAGCATTGACCTTTACAAAGCTTTCCATTACAACTTTTACCCCCAGTCCCCTCCCCTCCCCTAGATGGCAGGAAGTCCACTACATGTTAATAATGTTGAAATGCTTGAGAAGTTATGCAAGAAAAATCCTATCTACAAGAAAAAAAAAGAATCGGAGAAAGGCAACACAATGCAAGCAAACCTCAATAGAGAGCATGAAAATGTTACATTGTGGTCCACATTTCACATCCCTCTGGGTGTATAGGGTTTTCTTCAGTGAACAATTGGAACTGGTTTGAGACAATTCTTTGTTGCAGAGAGCCATGTCCATCAGAATTGATCATCATGTAATACTGTTGTTGCTGTGCATGATGATCTCCTGGTTCTGCTCGTTTCACTCAGCATCAGTCCATGCAAGTCTCTCCAGGCCTCTCTGAAATCGTCCTGCTGGTTGTTTCTCACAGAACAATAATATTCCATAACATTCATATCCCATCATTTATTCAGCCACTCTCCAATTGATGGGCATCCATTCAGTTTCCAGTCTCTAGCCACTACAAAAAGGGCTGCCACAAACATTCTTGCACATGTGGGACCCTTTCCTTCCTTTAAGATCTCTTTGGGATATAGGCCCAATAGAAACACTGCTGGGTCAAAGGGTATGCACTGTTTGATAACTTTTTGAGCATAGCTCCAAATTGCTCTCCAGAATGGTTGGATCCTTTCACAGTTCCACCAACAATGTATCAGTGTCCCAGTTTTCCCACATCCCCTCCAACATTCACCGTTATCTTTTCCTGTCATTTTAGCCAATCTGACAGGTATGTAGTGGTACCTCAGAGTTGTCTTAATTTGCATTTCTCTGATCAATAGTGACTTGGAGCACCTTTTCATATGACTAGAGATGGTTTTACTTTCATCCTCTGAAAATTGTCTGTTCATATCCCTTAACCACTTATCTATTGAAGAGTGGCTTGAATTCTTATAAATATGAGACAATTCTCTATATATTTTAGAAATGAGGCCTTTATCAGAACCATTAAATGTAAAGATGATTTCCCAATTTGATGCTTCCCTCCTAATCTTGTCTGCATTAGTTTTATTTGTACAGAAACTTTTTAACTTAATATAATCACAATTATCTATCTGGTATTCAATTAAGAGTTCCAGATCTTCTCTGAACATAAATTTATTCCATCTCCACAGGTCTGAGAGGTAAACTATATTACGTTCCTCTAGTTTGCTTACAAAATCACTCTTTATATCTAGATCATGAACCCATTTAGATCTTATCTTGGTATGTGGTGTTAGGTGTGGGTCAAGCCCTAATTTCTTCCACACTAGTTTCCAGTTTTCCCAGCAGTTTTTTTTTTGAAATAGTGAGTACTTATCCCAAAAGCTGGGGTCTTTGGGTTTATCAAACACTAAATTGTTAAGGTTATTGCCTAGATTGTCCTGATAACCTATCCTATGCCACTGATCGACTGCTCTATTTCTTAGCCGGTACCAAATGGTTTTAATGACCGCTCCTTTATAATAAGTTTCAGATCTGGTACAGCAAGGCCACCTTCATCTGCCTTTTTTTTTCATTAATCCCCTTGAAATCCTTGATCTTTTGTTCTTCCAAATGAACTTTGCTACTATTTTTTCTAGATCTGTAAAATATTTTCTTGGGAGTTTGATTGGTATGGCACTAAATAAGTAGATTAGTTTGGGTAGTATTGTCATTTTTATTCTATTCGCTCTGTCTACCCATGAGCACGTAATGTTTTTCCAGTTGATTAGGTCTGATTTTATTTGTGTGGAAAGTGTTTTGTAGTTTAGTTTGTATAGTTTCTGACTTTTCCTTGGCAGATAGATACCCAAATATTTTATCCTATCATCCATTATTTGGAATGGAATTTCTTTTTGTATCTCTTGCTGCTGAATTTTGTTGGTAATATATAAAAATGCTGATGATTTATGTGGATTAATTTTGAATCCTGCCGCTTTGCTAAAGTTGTGAATTGTTTCTCGTAGTTTTTTAGTTGAGTCTCTAGGGTTCTCTAAGTATACCATCATGTCATCTGCAAAGAGTGATAATTTGGTTTCTTCATTACCTACTCCGATTCCTTTTATCTCTTTTTCTTTTATTGCTAAAGCTAATATTTCTAATACAATATTAAATAGTAATGGTGACAGTGGGCAGCCTTGTTTCACTCCTGATCTTATTGGGAATGGTTTTATTTTGTCTCCATTACATATGATGCTTGCTGATGGTTTTAAATAGATGCTACTGATTACTTTAAGGAAAAGCCCCTTTATTCCTATACTCTCTAGTGTTTTTAATAGGAAAGGGTATTGGATTTTATCAAAGGCTTTTTCTGCATCTATTGAGATAATTATATGGTTTTTGATAGTTTGGTTATTAATATAATTAATTATGCTGATAGTTTTCCTGATATTGAACCAGCCCTGCATCCCTGGTATAAATCCTACTTGGTCATAGTGTACTATCCTGGAGATGGCTTTCTGTAATCTCATTGCTAATATCTTATTTAAAATTTTTGCATCAAGATTCATTAGGGAAATGGGTCTATAGTTTTCTTTCTCTGTTTTCACCCTACCTGGTTTAGCTATCAGCACCATATCAGTCTCATAGAAGGAATTTGGCAGTATACCTTCTGTCCCTATTTTCTCAAATAGTTTGCATAGTATTGGAATTAATTGTTCTTTGAATGTTTGGTAGAATTCACATGTAAATCCATCTGGCCCTGGAGATTTTTTCTTAGGGAGTTGGTTAATAGATGTTCTATTTCTTTTTCTAATATGGGGCTATTTAAATAATTTATATCCTCTTCTGTTAGCCGGGGCAATCTATATTTTTGTAGATATTCCTCCATTTCGTTTAGATTATCAAACTTACTGGCATAAAGTTGGGCAAAGTAACTCCTAATTATTGCTCTAATTTCCTCTTCATTGGAGGAAAGTTCTCACTTATCATTCTTGAGACTAACAATTTGATTTTCCTCTT